>VZTM01006568.1:2652-29497 GCA_013400555.1 Jacana jacana | reverse complement strand
TCCTGATATTCTGTGATTGTGTGATGTATTCAACTGTCTGATCTGTACTGAAAGCTCTGATCTGCTGCCCCAGGCAAAGGTACACGCCCTGCAAATCTGTCTGAGAGATGAAGCTGGGTCCTCAGGACCTGTTGGGGACCTGAGTCACGTGTATAGCTTTTTGTGTAGACAGTTACACTGTCTGTGAGATGTGGGGTCTTGGGTCTTATAGAGAGCATGATATTTAGATTTAAAAATTGAGATTTAAAAATGCATCTTCAGCCTAATTTTGAAGAGTTTAGTATTGAAAAAGCTCCAGTAAGACATATCCAGGTAAGTTATTCTAGGAATATACATTGCTTTTTGAGTTTGGCTTTATTCCAAAGTATAGACATGCTCCCTTGGAAGTCAGTAGGAGTTTTCCCCTTCATACTGCAATGGAAGAAGGATCTGACCTGTAAATATGCATCTCAAGACTAGAGGCAAAATTTGAGCCCTTGGGCACTTTCGTTTTGGAATGTTTATTGGGCACCTGAACAGATCAAGATCTGCCATATGAAACAGTGCTGGCTTCTGTACATGATGGGCTTTTTCATTCTTGCCTTTGCACTTAACAGCTGTCAGGAGAAAAAAAGCTAACTACAAAATGCCACAAATCTACTTTCTGGAGTATAAATCTACTCATATCAATGGAGCTGCTTTTGATCTAAACCCATGTGAAGGAGAACTGCATTAGCCCTGAAAATTGTTCAGCAGAGAAAATATTGATGGGTTCCCTGCTGTCTCAGTGGGACTGTGTTTTTAAAATACTGCTCCAGATAGCTAAATTCTAGAAATGAGGACCAAATAATTTCCACCAAGGGAATGTTAACTAAAATATACAGGAATCCAATCCATGTAGCAAAACCCAACCCAACCCAAAATAAAATAAAATTTAAAAAAAGGTAAAAGAAAAGAAAATTTTAAAGGTGCCATTGGTGTTCAGGCTTTCAGTCAAAAACAAAATGAGATCATAAACCTACCAAATAACAGTCTTCAACTTTTCCTCTTGCTTAAATCAAAGAATTAAATAAGATCCAGTAAGACTTTTAGCCAACATTATTCTTACCAGTATAACTGACCTGCTTCAAACAGCAAAAAGAACCATAAATAGTATTTGTCTTTTAAAGCTGCAAAATAAATGCAGACACAGACATTTGTAAACAAGTCATACTGACGGAGCATAAATGTTGTGGCTCACTGTACAGAGTCCCAGTAATTTGAGAAATGTGCCACCTGATTGAAGAATTAAATATTTTAGTCTTGCAATTTATTCACATCCCAAATCCCTGACAGTGCTAGGAATCATAAACTTAACTGTTTTAATTGCTTTCATTAAGCAGTCATAGTAAGGCAGCTAATGGTAAAGTGGTAGTTTCTGGAAAATAAAAGCGTCTGGAGTGGCTGGATAATCCCTGTTGATTTTTCAGACCAAATGCTGCCTACAGCAGATCTACCATATCAGAGGATTCAAAAGTTAAACAACATGAGAGGAGAGATGAAATGAGAGTATGTTACAGTATTATGTTTTCATGATCTTTATATTACAAAGAAAACGGTCATTTAGTTTGGCAAAAGAAAGATGCACCGTTGCTTGTTCGGAAAAAAATGTGATCTTCTTGGTTTGATAGAAAATACCTGTACAGATATTAACCAAACATGGACAGTAATGAAGAATGATGAGGTAGGTAACTAAACATTCTCAAGTAGTGAAACACTAGACCATCAGCCAAATTAATTACAGGTGAAGCAGGAGAGTCAAAAAGGGGCTATGGTAGATTTTTTACACAACATGGAAAGCCTGTTATGGCACTGGTAGCATAAAGTATATTTTCTGGCAGTCCAGATGAGGCATAACTATACAGTTAACATGAATTTGCAGTTAAGCTTGAAGATCTTGTTTAAAGAACACATGTACACACATGTACAATATGGAGCTCCTTAAATGTAATTTAGAACTGGTCATATGGATACATAAATTGCCACTCAGCTATAAAATGGCATTAAAAAACCCAAGTAATTATTTTCTATACCTTTCTTAGGGAAAGAACATGGCACATTAACTTACACATTACCTTGCACCTAGCAATACATTGCTATTTTGAGCAGGTATGAGTTGCCCATGGCGATATATAGACCTTCATGCTGAGTGTACTGGTTGCTTCTGTATGCCTGCACTAGTCTGTGTTATTTATGCTGAATTTAATCTGCTGTAATGATGCTCATCTACTTTGCTCAGTCGTTACTTCCCATCAGCTTGTCTTGAATAATCAAAGCCATTCTCTGCCTGCTGTGGGTTTTTTCCACTCCACTTTTTGAAAAAAGTAGGACATCAGTGCTACAAAAGAAGTAAAACCTAGCATTAGAATTGATTTGTATCTATGAGCTTTGCTAACAGGGATCTTCAAATTGAGGGATCGACTTCTGATCTGGATAAAAATGTTTTCTTCTACATAGACACATCTCAAGGCTGAGTCTGAGATCACAGAAACATGGAATTGTCAGAGCTGGAAGGGACCTCTAGAGATCTAGTCCAACTCCCCTGCTGAAGCAGGATTGCCTGGAGCACATTACTCAGGACTGCATTCAGGCAAATCTTGCAGATCTCCAGAGAAGGGGACTCCACAACCTCCCTGGGCAGGCTGTTCCAGTGCTCCATCACCCTCACCCTAGAGAAGTTTTTATCTCATATTTGAATGGAATTTCCTATGTTCTAGCTTGTGGCCATTGGCCCTTGTCCTGTCACTGGGAACCACTGAAAAGAGGCTGGCTCCACCCTCCTTCAACCCTCCCTTTAGATACTTGCAAGCATTACTAAGGTCTCCCCTCAGCCTTCTTTTCTCCAGGCTAAAGAGTCCCAGCTCTCTCGGCCTTTCCTCATAAGGGAGATGCTCCAATCATCTTTGTTGCCCCGCGCTGGACTCTCTCTAGTAGTTCCCTGTCTCTCTTGAACTGAGAAGCCCAGACCTGGACCAGTTGTAGCCTCACCAGTGCAGAGTAGAGGGGGAGAATGATCTCCCTTGGCATGCTGGCCACACTCTTTCCTGTGCAGCCCAGGATTCCATTGGCCCTCTTGGCAACAAGGGCACATTGCTGGCTCACAGATAGTTTATGATCTACCAGGACCCCCGGATCCTTCTCCTCAGAAATGCTTTCCAGCAGGTCTGCCCCTCACCAAATTGGCGCATGACATTCTTCCTCCCCAGGTGCAGGACCTTACATTTGTCCTTGTTGAACCTCATTAGGTTCTTCTCTGCCCAGTTCTCCAGCCTGTCCAGGTCATGCTGGATGGTGACACAGCCCTCTGGAGTGTCAGCCAGCCCTCCCAGTTTGGTATCATCAGCAAACTTGATGAGCATACACTCCGTTCCCTCATCCAGGTCCTTAATGAATGTTGAACAAGACTGGACTGAGTATTGACCCTTGAGGGACACTACTGGTTACAGGCCTCCAACTTGACCCCACTCCATTAATTACAACCCTCTGATTTAATTCCTATCTTTGACAACAATGTAGACATATATATATTATGATATTTCAAAAAATATTTACATTATGGATCTGGTGATATTTTCAAAAACACTTGGTTACTCAATGGCACTCGATGATCCCAAGGGTCTCTTCCAACCTAAATGATTCTATGATTCTATAAATGTTTAATGACCCTTTTAGTGTAAAAATCTTCCAATCTGAACCTTCCCCGGTGCAACTTGAGACCACTTCCTTTTGTCCTATTGCCTGTGACTTGGGAGAAGAGACAGACCCCCACCTCTCTACAACCTCCTTGCAGGTAGCTGTAGAGAATGATAAGCTTTCCTCTCAGCGTTCTCTTCTCCAGGCTTAACAACCCCTGCTCCCTGAGCTTCTGCTCATAAGGCTTATTCTCCAGACCCCTCATCAGCTTTGGTCCTTCTCTGGACCCAATCCAGCAACTCAATATTTTGTTGTGAGAGGCCCAAAACTGGACACAGTACTGAGCTGGGGCCTCACCAGTGCCAAGTACAGATGGATGATCACTTCCCCAGTCCTACTCACCATGCTGTTCCTTATAACAGGCCAGGATGCTGTTGGCCTTCTTGGCCACCTGGACACACTGTTGTCTCATGTTCAGCTGACAGCTGACCAACACCCCCAGGTCCTTTTCTACCAGGCAGCTCTCCAGTCACTATTCCCAAAGCCTGTAGTGCTGCATCAGGTTGTTGTGATCCAATACTAGAGCAATACGGAGGTTTAAGATGAATAAATTAAAAATATCTAAAGATCTTGGGCAGGAGCATGTCTACCTATTAACCTTGGTTGACTCCTTGACAATATTTAATGGCACTGCTCAGTTACAACTTTGGATTAAATTAAAGTAAAATTTGGAAAAACAAAAGAACAAGTGACTTTGTCTATCTACCCAGGAAACATCAAGCCTTCTGGGATAATACAGTTGTACTGGCTAGTCTGGAGATTTGAGCTTGACAAGCCACAGGTGCTCTGAGAGACATCTGTCCTTATATCCCTTGAAGGAACGGAGGATGTCAGGCAGTTGTGTAGGTGCTGACTGAATTCTGCAGGCAGCAAAATGCTCATTTTGCCTTTTTGCTTTGCCTACTGTCTTTCTTAAGCAGAATTGCTTCTTCCTTTGTAGATCTAATAGGAAATATACAAGTCTTGGGGGTGAATGGTTTCTGTCTTTATCCCCCTGTCTTCCACCCCTTTGTCTCTGCCTTCCCTTTCTGCCTCCCACCAATTGTACTTTCTCTAAAATGTCACTACTATGAAGTACAAGGATGATAAAATTTAGCTGTGGTCAGGTACAGTTAATGACATGTAACTGCTGATTCCCAGAGCAAGAAATATAGGAAAGCAGTCTCTAGATTTATGGTTTTGAATAGTTCTTTTTGAGACAGGGGTATGAAATTTGTGTAGAGTTGATAATATTTTTCTGTCAATCTTATTTACTCTTCTGACTAATCTATATTCAGAGACAAAACCACTGGGTCAACTTGATATTATTTGTGTAGACCTATGTCTACATAAATTTCAAATGCACACATATAATGTCATAGGTGTATTGGGTGCCATAAAATGAAAATAAAATATGTTACAAAGACTTTAATAAGGAATGGTAGATTTAGAGAAAAGGGAAATATGACTCAGGTTTATGAAAAAAAGAATTATGAGGTAAATTCTTTTTATAGAAGGCTCAAATCTGAAAGTATGACATAGTAGATGAGGCCTTCAAAGGGACTTTGACAGGCTGAAGATAAGGGACAACGGAAATCTCATGAAGTTCAATGAAGAGAAATACCAAGTTCTTCCCCTGGGCAGGGATAACTCCAGGCAGTGGTACAGCCTTGGGGCTGCCCAGCTGTATAGCAGTTTTGGAGTAAAAAAGACTTGGAGGTACAGGTCATACCAGGTTGAAAATGAGACAGCAATGTACCTTTCCAGCCAAGACTCCCAAGATCACTTTGGAGGTAATGAAACAGAGAGTTGCCAGCAGGCTGAAGGGTGTGCACCTTCCTCTCTACTTACTACTGATGAGACACTTCTAGAATGCTGGACCCAGTGCTGGGCTTCCTGACAGAAGTGAGTGAGTCTAGTGAAGGACCATGAGGATGATTAAGGGACTCTCTTCATGTGTAGAGAGGCTGAGAGGGCTGGGGATGCTCTTCCCCTTAAAAGGAAGCTTGTTAGGCCGTTTAGCATAGATGTGCAAATATTTGGTGCAGAAAAAAGTCAGTAAATACAAACAAATGTTACTAGGGTGTCTGTTTTTCCACTATTAGTGGTTCAGGTGTTTTACTTCAAACTAGATTTAATCTACTTGATCAAGATATTGATTCCTTTAGCCAAACTGCCCTACCATGCATACACTTAAAGCTGTTGAAAAAATTCAGTTATCAGATAAGCTGTTTGTGTGTCCTTTTAGGATTTTGATTAGACTTGGTGCCCCCTGAAACAGATCACTGTTTAATTGTATCCAAAAAGAAACAGTTTTACTTGCACCAGAACCATTCTGTCAACAAAATCCCTGCTCAGTAAGTGGTGAAAACTCAGGGACATCCTTCGCCATGGCATTACTGCTCAGAACCAACACAGTGACACATAGGCACAGCCTCTCAGTCTCAAAAGGTTGCAGGAGAGAAATGGTGCTGTGAAAGCAATGCATGCCACCTTCCACAAGGAGAGGCTGATTTCTCATACTATTTTGACACTGGGATGTGTGTAATTTGAGCAAGGACACAGGACCGTAGCAGGAATTAGCGTCTTCCTGGTAGTGGACTAGTGGATTCGAGTGGATTTATTCAGAAACTGTGTTGCTTCCTTTCCTCTTTGCAGTCAATGTGACAAAACCCCATAGCATCCAGCTAAAAACCCATAGCATCCATCTCCTATCCAGGAGACAGCAGTGACACAGCACCAAACTGACTGTTGGAAAGAGAGTGCCAGCAGCCACAGAGCCCTGAGCAGTACTGAGTGTCACTGCCACCCTCCAGCTGTGAATTCTTCCTTTTTCCTGAGGAGGAATGAAAGTATTGCAATGATCTCAAAAGCACTAGAAGCTGGCTGTATCCCTACAATACAAATATCACATCATTTCTATTTAGGTAATTATTTCAATGTAAGTACTTAAAGAACATCCATCTCAACGATGGGAAAATGTTTGGTTTAATTGCTATGGCAATCAAATGAGCATTTGACCACAGGTTAGCATTGGGATAGATTGTGATTTCAATTCCAAATCTAATCCAAGTTCAGTCTAATAGGTAGAATCTTCATGTTTCTTACACTGTTTTGTGGAATTTTTCAACATACATAAGACCTCAAAAATGTTAACTAAATTTTCACTAATTTTCTTGTTCCTTAAAATTTAATTACCCTCCTTTTATGTATGTTTGCAATAACAATGGCAAAAAGATACATCCTGACAGTCTATGATATCTCCTGGAAGTCTCAATTCTTTATGCTGACTTCATCACCATATACTTGTTATTATATATTTATACCATATATATATCATATTTATGCTGCTCAATTGAAGTCATAATACTGATAATACTGAAAGGTACTGAAAGGTATAACTATGGTTATGCTACTACAGTGATATAGGTGCCAATATACATCAGCAACATTAGACTTCCCATTTCCAACTGTATGCCACTTAAGTAATAGTTTCAATAATAGAAAAAGAAATTGCTATAGAAAAATTTGCATTATGAAAAAGTGCACAGTTTCTGTTTTCAATAGTACAGTTTTTAGCATCTGTATATATGGAATATATATGCAATCTTCTTAGCTGTCTAAATTTTTCTCCTTATTAGCACAGTAGGTTTTGGACACTCTCCTCACTCTGTATATTTTGTCCCTGGTTGAACAACCAGTACCTGTCTCCTAATTCAAGAGGATTCTCTTGAACTGTTATTTTCAAAGCAAGCTTCCTTCTTCAGAAGGAATAAATTTTAAATGTGAAATTGTCCCATTCTTGTATCATTGTAATCATGTCATCAACCACTCTGATCACTTCTTTGTGCCTTTTGCATCGCACATTACAATTCACACTTCTTATCTTGTGTATAAGGGCCTAACTCACATGGTCTCTAAGCATCTCTCTGACCTGGCTATATTGCTTCCCAAATTTAAAATGTATTTTGAGGCAAGGTTACAGGCTTGCTGAAAGCCAAGAGGAATGGACCACGGTTCAGGCTTTGATGTGAAACTTCTGGAGGTCTGCTTTTTCCTTATTGTCCTTTGCTGGTTCTGCTCCTGACACATTTTCATAGAAATGAAAAGAATCAGAGGAGCAAGAACACTTCAGTATCCATTAACTTGAAGAAACAGTCATTTATCCATATAGGGCAAGGCCTTGCAGCACTATTTGCTGAATTACATATCTATTAGGAAAACTGGGGAAAGACAGATATGCGAATATGGTGGTCTAAGCTTTAAATCTCTAAAAAGTGTTAAATTTATTACTCTTGCTACCAGATATGCTAGTGATGTCTTGCCTTTGCTAATGATAGGTGATTTTCTCTGGAACTAGTTTAGGATCTTTTCTCTATAATTTTTCCTACTAAAAGTCTGCCTCAGGCTTGTTCCAATGGATTCCAAGCAGCAGTTTGAAATCAAGCTGTTTCTGAGCAGAAATCAAAACTTCTAGGACTAACCGAAATGTCACATTTTTTCACCTTCTACCCTATTGACTTCAGCTGAACCGTTTCAGGAAATACAACGACAAGACAAATACAAAACTCAAATTTTACTCAGATGCTTGACTTTTGGACTTTGTAGGACCTAATCCTCTATAGAAGAAAATAAAAAGATACTGTGTTTGTTTTGCCTTTGTCTTTGTTTTGCCTTTGTCTTTCACTTTCTAATCAATGCATTGCTTCCACCAGCTTCTGACTTTAAGAATGTTGATTCAAACTAGAGCCTGAATCAGAGAGTAAAGATTTCAAGATTTATCATGCTCTGTCATAGTTTAACCCTGCCTGGCAGCTAGGACTATGCAGCTGCTCGCACAGAAAAGCAGGGAGAAAAGAGAGAAAAGGAGAGGAAAAGAAAGGAAAAAACCATCATGGGTTGAGATAGAGACTTTTAATAGAACAATAACACAAAAAGGAAAGTTAAAACAACAACAACAACAACGATAATAATAAAAATAACAACAATGATGGTAAAAGAGTATACAAGATAAAGTAGTACACTACAAATCACTCTCATCACCTGATGAATTGGTTGCCCATCCTGTTCCGATCAATGACTGCAGATCTCTGCTCCCTGGCCAACCCCCATTTAAATATGGAGCATAATGTCTATGGCATGGAATATTCCATTGGGCATTCTGTTGTTCTGTCTATGCTCCTTCTCATCTTCTATGGTAAGCTGAAAATAAAGACCTTGAATAGTATAAACATCACCTAGCAACAGTTAAAACAATATGTATTGTTGATATTACTTTCGTACCAAATCTGAAGCACAGCAACCACTAGATAGAAAATTAGCTCTATGCCAGCTGAAGCAGGGACATCCTCTACCAGATTAGCTAAAAGGATCCGCCCTTCTTTATACATTTTGCCTTTTAAATTAACCTTCTTCCCTTTTACAGCCCTTTTCTCCTAAAGGAAACAGGGCCCCATCTGCCAAAGTGTAGGTAGTAGCACCTTTTCCACAAGGCTTTCTAATGTAATTAGGAAGATTTTAAGCTAGGTTGTTCAGGTATGGTGATGAAAGCCTGGGGAGAAGTCATAGTACAAGGAGCAGTGAGGAAACACCCAGGGCACAACATGACAGGGAAGCTTTCACACGTTGCTTCATGGCTGCACAACACAGCCCATCTGATGTATCTTTACACAAAGACGTGTAGTTTAGGGAACAAGCAGGAAAAATTATATGTCCATGTACAGTCATGCTGGAAACTGGTATATGGGATCACACAGGAGCATTCTCTGAGGTTAAGGAGGCCCAAGGCAGCTGGCTGATTAAGGTCTGCCTTCTCAGAGCACAGAAAGGGTTCACTCTAATGTGCAAGATATCAAAAGTGCTGGGGCAGAAGGCTAGCATGGCTGAGCTCAAGCATAAAAAAATAGTGTTCAGAAAGAGGAATGGGTACAGTCTACCTGATATGAATACAATGACCTTGGCAAGGTGTGTAGAGATGCAGTTAGGAGAGTTAAAGCTCAGCTGTCATTTAAACTAGCAAAGGATATGAAGGGTAGCAAGAATAATTTCTATAAATACATCAACAGTAAAAGTATGGCTAATGTAGCTCCAGCACTCAATGGGGCTGTAGATATGATGATCAAAACCACAGAAAGGCTGTTACTTATGGCCTTTTTTGGCTGGTATTTACTGGCACAGTTTGTTTTCTGGCCTCCTGAGTACTCGTGCCTAGTTGCTGGGTTTGGGAAAGTGAAGTATTATCTATAGTAGAGCAAAACTGAGTCATGGCTACAGTGAAGATGGAACCTGACTCTTCTCAGATATGAATAGGAAAAGAACAAGAAACAACAGATACAATATGCAGGATTAGAAATTCTGATTAGACACCAGGAAAAAAATGTTTCCCTCATCCACAGTGAGGGTGATTAAGCATGGGGCAGGTGCTCAGAGAGGTTGTAGGATCTCTGTCTTTGGAGATATTCAAAATGTGATGGGACACTGCCCGAGCAACCTGCTCAGAGATGGCCCTTTTGTGAGCAGGGGATTAGACCAGATGTCCTTCAGAGGTCCTTTCCTGTCAAAATTATTTTGTTGTTCTAAATCTCAGTGGGAACTGACTAGGAAATGAGGCTTTGCCTTTGTACTCCCTTACTTACTTCATCTCTTCCTTTTTTTTTTTTTTTTTTCCTGAAATGTTTATGTCTTCCCTGATCTCAGCTTATTCAAAATAAATACTTATTTAGAAAGTCAGTCTGTCACATACCATTAGGTGAGACACATTTATGTTATTTATAATTAAGCCCAATATGCAACTTCCTTTAAACACTCAAAAGTTCTCTTCAGGTGGCTTCAAAGCCAGATAACCGCTTTTAGGCTTGGATAATATTCAAGCAATAAAAAAATATTAATTCCAATTAACAGCGTCAATGATGAATGTGGATTTCAGGTTTTTCTTTGACATTTCTTCAGAATTCATTTTGTTGGGGAATGATTGCATATCATTTCAAAGATACTTTTGAGCTTATTCCAAGTCAGCCAAGAACTATGTTGTCAGAGCAATATGTCACTGATTCATGACTAAACTCTCCTGCCTTTCATATAATGAAAAACTCGCTGGGTAAGAAGCAGGAAAACAAACATCACAGCTGTTCTCATTGGAGGAAACTGGATCTGGTGGACTTCAAGTACAAATGAAGCTCTCCTTTCCAGCCCTGTAGAGCTGACTCTCATCCCTCAAAGTTTCTCCTGTCCCAGACCCATGGATACAGTGGCTTCCTGTGTCTCAGTCCAGCCAGCAGTGAGGCTAAGCATGTATTCCTGGTACTTCTGTACTGCCCCCACCCTGCCCAATGTATACGCATGCATGTACACGTATCCTGACTCTCTTGATTTTCAGCCATTCCCCCATTCATGGGTTTCCCAAATATAAGAACGATTTTTAAATCCACCTAATATCCCTGCCTGCATCCCAGGCCTTTCACTCAGTTATTGCCTCTGATCTTGTGTCTTTCAAAGTGCTGATGTCCTCCTATCACACTGTTAGTTCATCTTCAAGTTTGGTAGTTGATCACACTGTCTCATATGGTTTCTATCAGTAGCTAGCTGTGGACATTCAGGCTCTCCTGGGTCCCAGACCTGCTGTCCAACTCTTTGGTGAGGCTGACTTGAAATTTGATGGAAGTTCACACATGTAGGCTTAGAAAAGGGTGTGAACTCCCACAGGAGACAGTCACAAATGAGATTTAATAGAGTATGGACTGCAATAATCAAGAGCAGAGCCTGATGTGAAAAGCATACTGACTAACCACCTACTTAAATCGTAGCAGCACCATTTATCCCTCTTTTTTTTTCCTTCTATTTTCCTCCCCAATCTTTCTTTTTCCTTGCCTTTGTTCCCTTCCCCTAAACATCCCAAAGGAAGCATTATACAATTTCAGAAAACTTTCTGCCTTGTCCCAAATTTTGCTCCCACCCCTCCACCACATAGTAGATTCTATAACCTGTTAAGAAACGATCCTCCACAGTTTGCATGTTTTGCACAAAGAAAAATGCTTGAGTGTCCCATGCTGATCTTAGCTATTCAGTGTTTCCAGCCTGGGTATTTCCATTCGTTACTATTCTACTAATCAAAACAGATCTTTTCTTTAATTTGAAAAAGCTTTATTCATATAACAGGGAAGGAGAGGGTACCTTATTTTTTAATTGTTATATATGTATGTAGTGCTAATTGCACTTCCAATTGTAAACAGTTGATTTCCTTTTATGTATTTACAGGTTTACACTTTTTCTGCTCCAGTGATTATATGAAAGTGTGCTTTGTTTTATGAGTTAATAAAGTTTATTCAGAGAAAGACAGAAAATGGGTCTTCCAGCAGTCTGAAAATAATAACCTAAATCCCTAAGAACTGTGGGATTTGGTCCATTCAACTTTTGCTGATCCTTTTTTAAAAGTCTAAGTCTCTCCCCTGTGTGAGGAACCTATATCAAACTATGACCTAACACTAGGGACAAGGGACTTGACATCAAGCTGTTTCATGGAATCAAATTTCTATGGATCCTGGAGGAATGCAAATAAGAAATGCCTGCCTCTTCCTTTTTGGTTAAATTCATTACCTCATTGACTGTATCTTCTATGGGGCAAATGTAGCCCCAAGACTTTACTTCCCTGTGTTCTTCAGCTATTCAGAGGTAAGAAATATGCACATTTGAGGAAAGCCTGAATGATATGGTTACCAAAAGTATTTCTTCTGCAAATGAAGAAACTTGTTCTCTAGACTGAGTTAGCAAGTTCACTGAACATATGATATAAATTATAGTTTCCATTTTCTGGAAAATACATATGTTTTTGGAAATGAATGTGGTGGAAGGTTCTCCAAAATTCCTGAGAAAATGATGAAATTTTAGTTTTAAAGAGAAAACAAGCAAAATTATGATGAGAATTAAAGAAATTCTGAGAAACACTAGAATGCCTAACAATTGCCAAGACTAATAGTTATGAAGAGGAGGACCGTTATAAATGTCAACATCACAAGCTTCTAGATTTTTTTTCCACCAGATGATGCATGCCTAGCAATGAATCTTGTTAATAAAGACCCCCAAAAGGCAGTGAAATACATGCAGGTGGAAATTAATATCACTACCATTTAATATAACTTTTTGAAATGTAGCAAGATCTACCAAACACTTGCATTTAATGAAATTTCAATCTTTACACAATGATGCAAGTTAAAGAAGTAATGTTAACATCACTTCTCAAATAAGATTAAGGCAGTCAAATCCTTTCGTAATCATTTGAACAGGTCAAACGTGAATTAAATCTTTCCAGAAGCCTGAGAAGACTCAAACTGAACAGAATGTTCATTTATTTAATAAAAAAGTATCATAATATTAGCTCAGCTGACCCCTGGTTACTCATTAAACATTATACAGAACTTTTATAAGTTGACTATTGGACTTTTACAGTGATCCATAAGATTCATTATTTTCCACACAGAGAGAAACAATGGAACATGATATAATCTCAACCTTTAAGCATACATGAAATACATTTATCTAGCAATACAGGAACACTTTGTGACACTAACTACTGACATTTCCATGCTATTTTTCATGCTATTATTTATCTGGCTTTGCCAGATTTTGTGAGAAACGTCACTTTGGGGTATTTTCTGCTGTTCCTTCACTATATTAAAACACAACTTTAAAAATTACTAGTATTTAAGGATATTTGAGACAGGGAACAGAATGGAGGAAAAGTATATAAATATGTAGCAAAACAAGAAATTCCAGGCGGGCGGATATACAAAAGAATGGTGTGACTGGTCACTGTCAGACACAAGTAATGTGGTTTATAGAGCTAACAGCCCAGTACAGCTGTCCTTATGTCCCCATAAAAACACAGCAGGACAGAGAACAGTAGCTATAACATCCTCACATGTTTATCCCCACAAGCAAAAGACATCCACAACTGCAAGACTCATTGGCTCTGTCCATAGTTCCCCTTGTGGCTGTTCATAAAGATGCTCTCAAGCTACCGCGCATGCTCTATTATGGCCTCGGGGAAGGGTGCAGGCTGAAATGCACCCCAGGGAGCATGTTGCTGCAACTGCCTGGTAGGTTAGCAAGCTGCCAGGGACAGATGCATGAGGCTATCCACCAACTACCCCAGGCACTGAAGCCCTTGTGTGGAAGAGGCAGATGTGGGGTGGAGTAAGTAGTGCTGCTGGCTGCTCTTGGGTCTGCCTTTATTAGGGAGGAAAGATAAAGGATCACAATTATGGCAGCTACATGACTGTAGCAACAGTCTCCTGCGAAACTAGGGCAGAGAGCAGACTACAGATAGTTATATGCAACTAGAAAAAGTACATGGCTCACCTACCAATAATCTCTTGTTTTGGCACCTCTACAAAAGAAGAAACTTTGCAAATAGTGGTTGGAAGTAATGAGGTTTTAATTTTGTGTTCTCACTGTGAATCTGTGTCCCAAAATACTGCTCTCCTACAATGTATTGTTTCCTCCCCCACAGCAACAAGGACATATGGCTCTAACCAGCCCTTACCCAACATGCAGAGTTTCCTCCCTCTTTCTCCTATGCTCCAGCAGTGTGGGAGGGAGAGGGCACTGTCCTTCAGTTGGCTCACATCCCAGCTGTAGTTCAAGCGCGTGGTCACTGAGATGGTTGTTAAACAACTGTGGCAGGAAGGCATTTTTCCTGCTTACCTCCAGCTCACATTTGGACCCACTGGTGGTGCCCAGGTGAAGAGAGGATTGGTTGCAGCAGGGTTTCTGGCACTTTTAGAGCAGTGTTTAGAAAAGCTCAAAAACAAAAAAAGCTCTCAAAAAACCATTATGGCCAACAGGTTCTTACAGATTTTAGTTGCAAACTCCCTGGCAGAAGTACTGAAATGACAAATAGAGTAAACTTGAGAAAGAAAAAAAAAACCAAACCAAAACCAACAAGTGAATCCTTGGTGGCATATGTTAACTTTTTAACCAGATAAGATTATCCAGTTAAAGATGAGTTCTTAGATCAGTTAGTCCAATCTCAAATGTAACCTGGGCTAAAGTGCTATTATAGGCTTTCTTCATCCTCTAGTAGAAAAGGTCTTCCTAGAAGGGTTGCAGGACTTGCTAAATGTTTTAATCTGTTTCCCATGCCTTATAAGCATTAATATAATCGTATATTTCAGAGTACCCCTCTTTTTACTTGCATTTGTATTTAGATTGTTTCTACATTTGTATACCATTATGCATCTTTACTGTATCATTACCAAAGTTAGATCTTGTAAATATGATAAAAAATTTGGTATCAACACAGCCTGACTTCACCAGTGTTTCATAAGAACATGGAATGGGAAAATATCACTCTAGTCTCCTCTAGTCGTGCACTAATAAAACATATTAATGCAGTACAAGTTATCATCATGTTAGCAAAACTGTATGCTGCCTTGTATGTCTACAGTATGTTAACTTCTGTCATCCAAACATACTTCTGAACCAGTAGTATTTCTTGGGCACTGAACTGCTTATTGCTTACCAAACTTTAAAAGCATGACCAGGAAAGTAATTGAACGCTCATGACAGCTGGTCTAAAACATCCCCAATCACAGATGCCCCTTACTTGTATGGCTTTGGGACTGCAACGAGCTTGTCCACTAACCCTGTTTGGGGAAAGAAACCAGTGTTTTCTTTCCCCAGAAATTTTCTGAGTTATAGCCAGTGCTTCTCTCTAAGGCAGTAGGGTTGGAGACACACTATCTCTCACTCCTTCTCCAGCCCCAGTCCTCTCACCCTCATATAAAGCTCAAGCTGGTTACTGCTTATATTTTCTGTTTTCTCTTTTTTTTTTCAAATGGAGCAGTTAAAATACATATTCATCTAATGTCTCCAGGTTTTTCAAAGTTCTTCCATGGATCTCTTTCTCCTTTTGTTAAAAGATATCTTGTTGTCCTAGAGTGCTGTAAGACTCTGCTGGCACCTTCTATTCTACAGCCCAGCTGTTCTCTTTTGCCCCCTCTGTCTCCTTCTTCTCCCCTCCTGGTAGTAATTCCCTTTATTTGCCTCTCACAAACACTGGCAAGATTGTGCACAGTTCAGCTGTGAAGTCTAAACTTAATTCTTTCCACAGTATGTCCAGGGTGCTCCTCATTCCATGCAGACACTAGTAGGCTCTGCTGTAGTTGTTTTTGCAGCTTTAGGGGCACAGATGTATCTGTTGGGTTAGCTGTGAACTCTGGTATGTGCCCAGGGAGTTGGGTAGCTTGGAGAGGTCAGTGGTGGTGAGCCAAACAATTACTGTGATGCAGGGTGGAATAATCTGGCCTCAGATTATTCCTAGGCACCCCATAGGGAAAGACACAGATTACAAGAGACTGTGATTGAGAGCAACCTCATTCTTCTGAATGTCCCTGGCAATAGCTTCTCCTTCTGTACTGAGAGTAAATATCACCAACAGCCCTTTTCTTACTTAACTATTGCTTTAATAGGGAATGGGAAGGTGGGAGTCAAATAAGAGTACTGTAGAGCTGGAGACCATAGTAAGGGTGAGAAAAGAAGAGTTGCAGATAACACACACTAGCGTTATTATGGAGGTATACATTCGCTGCAGCAAGTCACTAGTAGCACAAAGCAAGAAAAATCTTGTAGACAGATTTTAGTATATTTTTTTCTTACACATCTTTGTAAGATGTTCATTTCCTGATCAGCAGAAAAGAGTAGTATGGAAAAAGCCACGGAAAAGCAAATTATCTTTTTGTTAGCTGGATTACATTTTTGCCTGAAGCTTTCTATACTCCTTTAGTGTCACTGAACAACGTCTGCTGAATTGCCAGTGAAAGTATTTATTGCTATCCTGTATGTCACTGCCCTGCTGCCAGTGGCATGTGTTCTCATCAGTCAAACAGAACTACTCACCAGCTTTGATTTACTGTCACTGAATCAAACATATTTGTGGGTTTCCATAACATAAAACATTTTGCTAGAGATTAATTCCCTGATTTGCATGTTGCTCTTGGGAGCTATATCATTATTTTCTTTGATGGATTCATTCTAAAGTCAAGAAAGATGCAACTTGATTTTCATTCTATATTCAAGGTAGGGTTTTGCTCTATGTTATCTGACCTTTATATTAACTCTTTCCCTTGTCAATCTCAGAGGCATTACTCATATTTGTGTCTGCTGGTGGAAGATTAAGTGATTTACCCTCAGTCAGGACAGTATGAATAGACTCTCAGAACCACTGCTGAATGTACTCGTAGATACCATGCTTTTGTTGTATTTTCTCAAGCTTGCTGCTGTGAACCTGCTAGAAAATAAAATTGGTTTTGTTCACTGACATCTGTTTCAGTTTATAGTCCAGGATGAATATCCACTTGGACATTCATGCCAAGTATTTATTGCTATCCTGAGGAACAAGATTAGCTACTTGTAAGGAAGTTTATGTATGGTGCAAAGGTTGTCAATTTACTGTAATGTTGGTTAAATCACATGAAATTCAAAACATTTTGGACTGTGCTAACTGGAATTTTCTACACATAATGAAAATATTTATTTTTTTCTAAATGTTTATAGTCTAATCATCTTTTAATACTCATAACCTATTGCTATCTGGGATGGATGCCAAAACAATGATTCATAACTTCTCAATTCATGCAGGTAAATACTGGATTAAATTCACATTGGAAAAAACAATGTTCTTGCTTGACCTATCAAAATCATTTAACTGTGTTTCTTTCATTATAGATGTTTACAAGGGCTGCTGATTTTTCTCTTACTTAACAACATTTTAAATCTGATATTCTTCATGGAATCATGGAACTGTCAGGGATCATCTATGTTTACAAGGGCTGCTGATTTTTCTCTTACTTAACAACATTTTAAATCTGATATTCTTCATGGAATCATGGAACTGTCAGGGATCATCTAGTCCAACGTCCCCTGCTAAAGCAGGATTTTCTAGAGCATATTACTCAGGACTGCATCCAGGCAGGTCTTGAAAACCACCAGAGAAGGGGACTCCTACCTCCCTGGGCTCTGTCCCCCTCACCCTAAAAAAGTTTTTTCTCTCATATTTGAATGGAACTTCCTATGTTCCAGCTTGTGGCCACTGCCCCTCGTCCTGTCACTGGGAGCCACTGAAAAGAAGCTGGCTCCACCCACCTTCAACCCTCCCTTCAGATACTTGTAAGCATTACTAAGGTCTCCCCTCAGCCTTCTCTTCTCCAGGCTAAAGAGTCCCAGCCCTCTCAGCCTTTCCTCGTAAGGGAGATGCTCTAATCCATTAATCATCCTTGTTGCCCGACACTGGACTCTCTCCAGTAGCTGCCAGTCTCTCTTGAACTGGGGAGCGCAGATCTGGATGCAATAATCCAGTTTTGGTCTCACCATTGCAGAGGTGAGGGGTAGGGAGAATGACCTCCCTCGACCTATTGGCCACACTCTTTCCTGTGCAGCCCAGGATTCCATTGGCTCTCTTGACAACAAGGACACAAGGCTACCGGGATGATGGGGGGAGTGGAGCATCTCCCATAGGAGGAAAGACTGAGGGAGCTGGGTCTCTTGAGCTTGGAGGAGACTGAGGTGTGCCCTCATTAATGTTGATAAATACTTAAAGGGTGAGTGTCTGGAGGATGGAGCCAGGCTCTTCTCAGTGACATCCAATGATAGGACAGGGAGCAATGGGTGCAAGCTGGAACAGAGGAGGTTCTGCATAAATATGAGGAAATACTTCTTTACAGTGAGGGTGAGGGAACACTGGAAGGGGCTGCCCAGGGGGGTGGTGGAGTCTCCTTCTCTGGAGACATTCCAAACCCACCTGGAGGCATTCCAAACATGTCTGGAGGCGTTCCTGTGTGACCTGCTGTAGGTGTTCCTGCTCCGGCAGGGGGATTGGACTGTATGAGCTTTCAAGGTTCCTTCCAATCTCTGAGATTCTGTGATTCTGTGATTGATGGCTTTTGCTGGCTCACTGGCATCAGTTTTATCACAGACAGTTTTTTAACTGTTTTATCAAAAGTTTTATCAGTGAATTGAAAGTTGGATTATGGCAGTTCTGCATTGGTCAAGGGAAACCCTGATTTCAGTGGGAATGTGACAATACAGTCATGAAGTGGGTCTCAGTGTCTGATTAATCTGCTTGGTTCACCATTTGCTTCTTCTTATGCTTTCCATGTTATGAGAATTTGCCCCAACAAAATCAACAGAATAAAATAAAATAAAATAAAAAACCCAGGGTCTCCATTCAGTTGCGCACATAACGTTTCCATAGGAGCCTACCCTGGCTTCTAACTAGCAGTCCAGAAAGGAGAGATTTTCTATAGGTCTTGTGTTGTATCCTTTAGTCTCATACAGATGTGTCAGATGCCCCAGAACACCTGAAATGGCTCTAGGAGCATGTGCTAATCTATGTAGGACATGGAATCTGGAAAACGATCTGAAGAACAGCTACATCTAGTAAGCTGAAAAGCTTTTCCAAATCTTTTGCCTGTACTGAACAGGGATTTAATTACGCATATTTGAGTAACTGGTAACATCAAAGATGTCCTTATGAGACTGGCACAAATGAGACAGGGCCTTCTGGGGACCCACCACACTTTTGGTGAGTGTGCTGAAGAGGCAAAGCAGCAGAGTTGCACCGGGTGCTTCTGTGCAGGCAACTGACTCCAGTCCTAGATCTCTGATGGCCATTAAAGCAGCTAACTCAGTGCACATGTATGCATCTTGACTTAGACACCTAAACTATACATGCCCAGTTTGTAGCTGAATCCAGGCATTAACAAGAAAAGCTAAATGTTGGTCTCAAGGATTTCCATGTATCTGTGCCTAGAAATTAGGAATATTTTTTAAAAGAGACAGCTTCCTAGATAACTTTTGAGACAGCACTGTCTGATGTTGTCTGTTGCCAATATTGCTGAGATGTTATGCCATATGAGAAAAAGAAATTCCTATTACAGTAATTCTTTAGTAGAAAGAGCTGGAGCCCAAACCCTTTTAGATTTTTTTTTTTTAAATAGCAGTGCATTTTTCAACAATAATTAAATGAATCCAGTATCTATAACTACTACACGACTTAGTAGTTTTCTCTTAATTAATGTAGTACATCCAGATTCTGTGTTGACTTTTATGCAAATGTTGCCACTGAAAAGTAGGTATTGGACAGTGTGATTAATGAAAGCAGAGTTCCTTTACTGATACAGGCTTTGCCTCATTTGCTCTGAGTTCAAAGCAGGTGAATGACAGAGCTTTCATACTGAAAGCTCTTATAGGACCATGGTATGTTTTGAACATGAAGCTGTTAATCAGTTTCATGTTTTCATGAACAAGGTTAATTAAACACCTAGTGAGATTAGATGTGGGCTTGTAGGCCATCTTGTTTTAGAACAGGATGAGGCATGCTTAGAGTTTATCTCCGGCTGAGGAGAGCTTAACTCAAATTCTATTCACTTAACATGCTTAAAAAAAATTCTCCAAAAAATCCCCTAGACCACATGCATTTCTGATTGCAGTTCAGATGTGTTCATGGCATCAAGTCATTAATCTTTTCCCCAGAGTTGTACCTCAGGGTCTTTTTTCAGATATGTGTTGGAAGACGCTTTTGATATTTAGCCAATGCACAAAGGTCACTAAAATTTTCCTTGACTTCCTGCTGTCCTCATTTATTTTCTTCAAAAACTGAAGCTAGAGATGTTTCCCTTTTAACACCTTTACTACTATTGAAATTAGCTAGAATGTTAACCGAGGTACATTCAGAATCTGACAGGAATAGCCACAATTCGTAACAGTTTAAAACAAGACTGAACATAACCCTCTCACATAACTGAGCACTAGATTTTCAGAAGCAATGCACTATATTGCACATATTGAGGGGATGGAAGGAAAACTGGGGTTAATCTAATGTTGGGAATTGGCTGGAGGAAAATGGCCACAACCTCTGTCTAAATGGCTTGCACAAGTAAAACTTTTGCTGGGGCACAGGGCCTCTTGATAGGAATTTGCTTGCGCTTGTGTAACTAAAGGCAGGCCCCAGGGTTGGAGTGACCTTGGAGTTAAGATGCTCGAGGAGGAGTTCAAACACAGCTGTAACCGCAGATAAGGAAGCTCTATGCAAATAAATTCCTCTGCTAAGAACCTATCAAATGTTACCGAGTTTGCATAACTATGTACAAGGCTATATAACTGTTGTGCTGTCAATAAACTTCGGAACTTACTGCTAGCTCATATTGGGTCATCTGTATGTTCCCACAAGCTGTTCGGGATCTGTTCCATGCGGGTTTGTCGCCCCGACCGGTGACAATCTAATATTGTGGAAATATCTGAATAAGTAATGTATGAATACATCACTTATATTCTAAAGATTTCCGAGAAAGAACTGATTAAAAATAGTAATAATTTGTCTAACACAGATGCTGTCCTTCTACAGAAATTGTATATTTAGGGCTGCCCATTTTTCTGTTCTGACAAATTTTTGGCAGGGCTTCTGATGCAACTTTGTGAAAGAATACACTTTTCAATGCAGTGTGTCATCCTACCTTGAGAGGACCTCTGTCTATCATGACAGAATGGCGTATATGATCCTTTTTGACATCCCTCTCAAATAACTGGGATGAAATGTAAAGCAACCTTCTGTGAGCTTATGTTGCTAAGATAATCACATGCCTGAGATGGGTTGGGAAGTGTTAAATGGTTTTATGATAGAATAAAAATTGCTGATGAAATTAAATTATTTTTTTTTTTACAGTACAAAGGAAAACAATGAACTTCAGGAATATACTCTGTGAAGGTGTTGCTAGCCTATATAAAATACAGAACACAGATGACAAACTTTTACACATGGGTTAGAGTCAAACTTAATAAATCTACCTAATCAGAAGGATCATGTTTAATGAGATAGATGTAGGTAGATGAAACACAGTTGGAAGGTATACCATTTGCTTGGCGCACTTGGGCATACGGAAATTAAACAGCTTAAAACTCCTCAGAGAACAATAGGGGGAGGTATGAAGAGGAATAAAACAAGAAAGAAGAAATAATTTATTCTTCCTGTTCCTGGTGGAGAGCAGGGAAGAAAGCTGTCAATGTTCCCTGAAGGAGACAAGGACAGTGTGAGAGAATGAGTGAGAACTACTTGAAAGGACACGGTAGAAAGGTTGGTGCTGGTCCCTTCTTACGGGTAATTAGCGATAGAATGAGAGGGAATGGTTGCAAGCTGCAGCAGGGTAGGTTTAGGCTTGACATTAGGAAAGAATTCTTCACAGAAAGAGTGAAGAATTGGCTGCCTGGAATTGGCTGCCCAGGGAGGTTGTGGAGTCGCCATCCCTGAATGTGTTTAAGAGCTGTTTAGATGTGGTGTTGAAGGATATGGTGTAGGGAGAACATTGTAGAGTAGGGCTGATGGTTGGACTCAATGATCCCAAGGATCTCTTCCAACCTGAATGATTCTACGATTCTGTGATGAACCCAACCTGGGAGAAGGGAGAATGAGGCTGAAAAAAGTTTGATATTAAAGCCACAATACTATTCTGACTGTCCTCAAACTGATAATATCGTCATTAAATTTTCTTTAAAGGAGAAATCTTAGGGTGAATACTTGGCCCCGTGGAAACCAATTAGAGTTTTGTCAATAACTTATACAGGAGGGGCTTTCCATCAAGTACATACAGATTCCTATGTTCCTCCCTAGTGTTCTGCTGTTCCACGTAGCTCAGCTTCTTATCTCAAACCTTGTATCTCAAACTTTATGGAGCACTCTAAATATTAACTGGTACTAATGTTTGGCCAAACGTTTAAAGCCTTATGCTACTCTGTGAGTACCTGATGCTGTTCAGATGAAAGAAGTTGTGACATTACCATTACAGTGGAGCTCAGCTACAGTTACTACAGTCATTGACAACATTTCCTCTCACCACCAGGGAAAAAAAGCTCATCTCCAAAACAACAGCAAAACCACAAACAAACATTTTCTAAGTTCTCACTGAGCTCCGTGGAAAGAGTCCAGGTTGTGTGAGAGTGAGATCAGGAGACACACTGGATGACTGGAGTTTACTGGTCTACCATCACTACTGCCTAGAGCTGGAGGGGTAAAATTCAGAACCAGGTAACTGTAGCTCTCCCATAACTTCATTGTTTTGAATGTGAGGAGGAACTTCTTCACTTGAGGGTGGCAGAGCACTGAAATAGGCTGTCCAGAGAAATCTTGGAGTCTCCGTCTCTGGAGACGTTCAAAACCCACCGGGACAAGTTCCTGTGCAACCTGCTAGAAGGACCTGCTTTGGCAGGGTGGTCGGACTAGATCATCTCCAGAGGTCCCTTCCAATCCCATATCTACTGTGATTCTGTGAACAACAGATGACTGTGGAACATTTGGAACGAGACACTGTTAGTCCACATGGTTCTGGAGAAGGCAGGAACTTGAACTGCTCCTAGTAAAAGATAGGTAGAAGCTGCTAGTGAGGCAAGTGGCTGGAGAATTTTCAGAATTTTCTTTTCAGAGAAGGTGTCATGATCATGACAATCTAGATGGCTCGTCAAAGCTGAGCCCATCAGCTATGGTGGTAGCACCTCTGTGATAACTTATTTAAAAAGGGGTAAAAAAGATGTGCAACAGCAGCCAGGAGAGAGGATTGAAAATATGTGACAGAAACAGCACAGCAGACACCAAGGTGAGTGAATAAGGAGGAGGAGATGCTCCAGACACCAGAGCAGAGATTCTCCTGTAGCCTGTGGTGAAGACCATGGTGAGGCAGGCTGTCCCCCTGCAGCCCATGGAGGTCCATAGTGGAGCAGATATTCACCCTGCAGGCCCTGGAGGATCCCGCTCTGGAGCAGGTGAATGTTCTCCAAAGGATGTTGTAACCCTGTGGAGATGCCACACTGGAGTAGGCTCCTGGCAGGAGCTGTGGCCCCCTGAAGAGGAGGCCATGCTGGAGCAGATTTTCTGGCAGCATGTGTGGTCCTGTGGGGAAACCGAGATGGAACATTCTTTTCCTGAATGATTGTACCTTGTGGAAAGGACTCATGCTGGAGTAGCTTGTGAAGAACTGCAACCTATGGGAAGGACCCACACTGAAACCATTCATAAAGGATTGTCTCCCACAGGGACCCCACAATGGAGGAGGGGAAGAGCGTGAGGAGAATGCAGGGGTACAGACAGAGTGTTATTAACTGATCACAGCCTGCATTCCCCATTCCCCTACTTTGTTCAGGAGGAGGAGGTACAGAACCCAGAAGTTAAGTTGAGCCGGGAAAGAAGGGAGGTGTGAAGGGAAGGTGATTTTAGATTTGTTCTTATTTCTCATTGTACTGCTCTGATTTTATTGGTAATAAATTAAATTAACTTGTCCAAGTAGTGTGTTTTGCCTGTGATAGTAATTGGTAAGTGACCTCCCTTACCTTATCTCAATCCACAAACTTTTTGTTGTATTTTTCTCCCCCAGTCTTGTTGAGGAGGGGAGTGAAAGAGCAGCTGGGCTGGCACCTGGCAGCCAGCCAAGGTCAAACCACTGCATATCTGTATAATAAAATTTTAACAGCAATTTCTGAGTTTGGCACCACTTTTTATCTTGGTTACTGAAAAAAGAGAAAGGATCTGGTGACAATCTCTTTGCAGCTTATTACCTGCATGTAGCACAGAAAAAGAGAAGGAATTCCTGAAACCTCCATTTGGTTTACAGTAAAGGAGTCCATCTTCATGCCTGGAATCTGAAGTGGACAATTCGGTGATGTCCTCTATTGGGAATATACTGTGGAATATGGCTTGTGACAAACATTTCTGGATGGAAGTGTGAGTTGTTACATATGTGTCAGAGATGACTGTATTTCATAGGTCTATCAACTATACAATATGTTGTGTGGTGGCAATTCAGTGAAACTCTCTTTAGAAGTCCCTAAATTCACCCTTCCAGGACTTGTGTGCTGACCTATGGTATTCTTGCAATAATGACATTAGTTTCTTTGTCTTAGACTTGTTATTACCCGATGGTGCTTCATATTTTCATCTCAGGTGGAGTCACCAAGCTGTCTGTCTATACAATGAGAGCAGATAGATAGATGCCATAGGGAACTGATCTCCTTCAAAATGACAATGTGTCTATGATCTCCAATTATAGCTCAAGATGTCAATAAATGTAGCATAAAGATACTCCGAAGACAAAAAAGGAACTTGCAAGTGTTTCCTTTTATAGGAGTCTCACAAAATCATGTCTCTGCAAACCAACTAACAGATGCTTTATTGGCAGGCTGCCATGTTGACAACCTGTCATCGAGTCTTGGTAGAAGATATTCCTCTGTGGTGTGCATTGTCTTGTGCATCTGTGCTTGCTTATAGGCCCTGTATACATTGTCATATCAATTATTATGTATCATACACAAAGAACACGGAGGAAGAAAAGTCTTACAGCAATGTAACTCTTCTGTGTTTAGAATTTTAAAACTTTTATAAAGTCATAGCTTTTAAATGTTTCCAAAGCAGTCCTTAATACTATTGAATAACTAATCTGAGAAACGGTTTATTAATATGAGTTTTGTGAAGTTTTCAGGGCCTGACAAATATAGGTATACACTTAGCTGTTTTTCTACATCAAATTATAACAAAAAGCTCAAAAATTTAAGGTAGTGATTATGAATATTCCAGACATTTTCCTTCTAACTCCTCACTGCTTCATATCCCTCAGGATGCATACTTGTAAGAACTAGGTAGAGAACTAAGCTCCTAGAGACTGAGCTTTCTTTTTTAGATAAATGTTACCGTGTAAGTTTTCATAACTAATTGATATGAACAAAGTCAAAACCAAATATATTTGTTTCCACCCTTGCAAACCTATAGGCTTTTTAAACCATTGGTATTGTTATGCAAAAAATGTTTATGCAAGACATATCAAAGGACCTTGAAAGGACAAATGGAAAGATTCCTGCATGTTGTGTGTCTTTTGTAGAGTGTTCAAACTTTTTCCTGGAAACAGCATCACATCTATAACACTTCAAAGAGATGCTGCAGAGAGACCTATGGAGTCTCCTCCCTCTGAAGTCTTTGAAGGACTGAGAACTGTTTTCATTTTCAAAAGAGACCAATCTGATGTTACAAAAATAGATTTTAGGAACCAGATTCTGATTTTAGTTTTACTAGTGTGTATAGGTGGGTAGATATTCACAGAGGTAATAAAGCATAGCTATAATTACTGTAACTAAGATCAGATTGTATGTAAACTTACTTTCAAGTAGGCTATGGATACTTCAAAGTAAATTTAAAAAACGATCAGTTTTTCCTCTATTGAGACACGCTCTCCCTCCAGTCAACAATATAGACAACAGTAATCTCATGGCTGTGGTAAAATTTTAGTGACAATGTAAATGCACACCAAATGATCATGGTTATTGGTACCTTAAAGCTCTTTAATGTATGCTGTTACTTTTTATTTAATTAAACTAATAAGAAACATTAACACATTTGAAAATATCACTTTGTTTGTTAATGTTGATCTCTTTCCTTAAACTGGATGTTGCTCAGTGATTCAAGCCTGTAAATCTGTTGGACTAACATGGAATTGCAAAATATTCATTGTCAACATAAACGTGTTTTTAGAACACAAACTGAGCAATATCACAGTGTGCTTGTGTGGATTTATTTTAGCTTTGCCTAATCAATTTCATAAGAGACTGATGACCTGTTTTGTGCTCTAGGGACAGTTTTTCAAATGAGTTCTGACATAAAATGTCACAGATGGGAATACAGAGTTTTCAAAGGGTCTGATCAGGTTAATAAAAAGTGAGAGGGAGGGGAGTACCCACACAGCTTTCACTAGAATCTCTACTTAGCTACCTAACTTAGGACCCTTGAGTTGTGGTCCTGGAGAGAAAGAGGGGTCTGTAGCATGATTCAGGACTCCTGTGAGGCAGTACCTAGGTCTTGCTTGCATGCCTGAGAATCTCTCTGGAAAGATCTGTTTCTCTCCATATGTATAGTTCCAGGGATTAGAGACTGCTAACTGAGGNTTTAGATGCTGGCTGGGATCAACCCATCACACTGATCTAAACTGGACTGGAGGTGCAGAGGTAAAGATCGTGTGATGCTCACTTCCTCATGATTGTGCCTTAAAAGAGAAACTTTGGAGTGGAAATTGCTAGTCACACCACTCAATGAAAAAAATTTGAATGTTATGTCACTGAGTGACGTGATTGTATCTCT
>VZTM01006566.1:0-47112 GCA_013400555.1 Jacana jacana | reverse complement strand
GTTAACTTCAACTCACTTCTTTTCCGACAATCTGACTCTCTCAGTTGCATATATGGGGTTCTTTTCTTTTCTTTTTATTTTTTTTTTTCCTCTAAGCCTGTTTTGTAACCTTTCCTATTGTAACTATGGTGTACTAAAATGATTCTGTAGTGGTCTTGAACCCACTTTTAAACACAAATCAAGTTTCTGAACACACTTGATCCCAAATACTTATCACTCGGACCTTTTTTTCCTTTAAAGAGATTGTGAGGTAACATCTATTACAACCGCTGTCAATTTGAAAGCTGAATTTAGCACTGTGTTTTGAAGCAAACTTAGAGAAATATTTTTTTTATATGCAGTATTTCTCTAAGACATCATCTCTAACACGATTCCCTTCCTAACACCTCCAGCATCTCTGATTTCTAATTTAAAGGCAAGTACACAATTTTTGAGCTTCCTTCCTTAAAGCCTACTCTTTAGCTTCACTTTATGTTGATGACATACCTTGATAGGGCTGAAAAACTTGCAAGGTTATTGGTATGGCATCTACAAACACATCTTTGGAGCTTATAAAACTATGCCTTTCTTGTGGAGGCATACCTCTGCTAAATAAATACCTCTGCTAAATAAATACCTCTGCTGAGGACCATGACCATTATAGTTTTGAATAAAGACCAGACTTTTGAATAGAGTCCTGTTACTACTAGGTAACAGGGTCTGAGAAGTGTGTAGAGGAACACACACACTTGTGGGTGAGGGAAAGATGGCATTTTTTCTCCTCTTACGCAACAGATAATGGCCTTCATGAATAGGCAATCAATGGTTGGGGCCAGGGTGACCACCCATCAATCCAGCCTGAATTCTATTATTTGGAAAAGTATTCTGCAAGGTGGATGGGATTTCTTTGTCAGAGGAGTGTCTCTCACTTGAAGGGGAAAGCCTTTACACAAGTGTACTCATACCAGGTCATACATATCTAATTGTTCGCTTCCTGAAATAATGCCAAGAGTTATTGGGATATCTGCCTGTGAAGGCTAATTACCTCTATTGTGTTCTCCTGCCTTGGTAGCATGGTTGTTCCTTAGATACTAACTCAGTAGAAATATTTGTCTGGAAATTCAATCTGACTTTGGCCTACAGCTCAGGAAGAAGAAACCCAGCATTCACTATGGTTACTAATGATGAAGTTTTGATTTTGAGAATTTCTCAATACCTGTTTTATTAGATGGAAGTGTCATTTCTCTGGTGCAGAAAACACCACACTCGATATTATCTGGTAGGTAATTTCAGCCTACAGGCTTAACGCTTCCCTGATTCAAATACTATCATGCCAGATAGATGAGATTTATTACCCTGTGAGGCTTTTCTCAGGAAATAGGGATAAAAAATACTTTATCATGCTGTCTTTCAGTGATGTCTTTTAGATGCATCATTAAATTCTAACTTTTTCTCTGTTCATGGTGAATCTTAACATTGTTTCATGTAATTCTATCTATAGGGTATAAAAAATGGTCTTTTTATTTGTTTTGGGGTTTTCTGGTCTTCATTTTCTCTTTGTAAGTCATCAAACATTCTGTGATTTTTGATAGCTTTCCTTTGTTGTTCTTATTGTGAATACTTCCAGAGACAAAATGGTTATTATATTTTACAGAGCTTCATGTAATAGTTTTAAACTTAGGCATACCAACTCAAAAGAACTAACAGTAAGGATTTCATGAGTTTGAAGTATAGGATATAAATATCTATTCTATTCAGAACATAATTACAGACATGAACACCACAGGTCTGAAGCCTTATTAAACTTCTGCTGTATCTTCAATTTTTTAGATTTTAATATTTGGACTGTCAATTAAATTACTTTTATTATATTGCTTAAAATATTATTCCTAGCTATTTTCAGAGTTAAAGTAATAAAAACTGGCTGTTGGATAGCAACCATTGTTGTGCAGACCAGGCTAAAAGAGTATCAGTAACAGAATCTGACACCTGCTTTAGGACTCTAGGATGGAAATCTGGTGCGTTTTCTAAATAAAAGAGTTTCATATGTAGCCACAGAAATGCTAGCTGTATTTATTTATATGAAAATGAAGTTAAATGCATAGAGCAAAATAATTCTAGCTTCATCTACAAAAAATCAGGGTATGAGCTTGACCATTGCACTTAAGTAAGGTTTGGGGTTCATTAAATCCTACCTCAATATGAAGTAGTAGGAAAAAAGGAACAATGCAACAACCCCAGAGCTTATAGCAACGAAGTTAGTAAATCAATAGAGTCCTAAACAAAAAGCCATCATTATGTCACTGTAGAAAACCATAGTTGTGCAGACTTTGAACACTGTAATTCTGGGCTCCTCATTTTAAAAAACAAACAAACAAACAAACAAAAAGTCATAAAACTTGGAAAACGTATAGTGAAGAGAAGGAAGGTTAACAAAGATGTGGGGTGGACTCCACACAAAGTAAGACTGAATAAACTATGACAATTTGTCTTGTAAATGAGACAAGTTAAGGTGATTACTACTGAGGGATAAAAAAGATGAAACACTGCTCACTGGTTTTTATCAACACAGAATCGGGGCAAGCAAGTCAGACCTAGTGAGAATCAAATCAGAACAAAAGGAAATTCTTCCTCCTAGTTGGCTGTAGATTAGCAAAAGTGGCACCCATCCACAAGAAGAACCAGAAGGAGAATTCAGGAACTACAGGCCTCTCAGTCTTGACCTCAGTGCTGGTAAAGTTACGGAGCAGATCACCTTGAGTACCATTACATGGCACACACAGGACTACCAGGTTATCAAGCCAGTCAGCACAGGTTCATGAAAGGTAGATAGTGCTTGAACAAACCTGATCTGCTTCTGTGACAAAGTGACTGCTCAGTGAACGAGGGACAGGCTGCAGA
This sequence comes from Jacana jacana, assembly GCA_013400555.1. NCBI lineage: Eukaryota > Metazoa > Chordata > Aves > Charadriiformes > Jacanidae > Jacana > Jacana jacana. The sequence goes on along the minus strand of VZTM01006566.1, from coordinate 44,232 downwards.
TGCTGCTGACCCAGAATTAAGTAAAGCCTTTGACACTGTTTCCCACAGTATTCTCTGGGAGAAACTGGCTGCTCATGGCTTGGACAGGCATATGCTTCTCTGCATAAAAAACTGGCTGGAGGACCAGGGTCAGAGTGGTGGTGAATGGAGCAAAATCCAATTGGTGGCTGGTCATGAGTGGTGTCTTCCAGGGCTCAGTATTAGGGCCATTCCTCTTAAATATCTCTATCAATGATCTAGAAGAGGGGATCGAGGGCATCCTCATTACATTTGCAGATGACATTAAACTAGGTGGGAGTGTTGAACTGCTTGAGGGTGAAAAGGCTTTGCAGAGGGATCTGGACAGGCTGGATAGATGGGCCAAGGCCAAGGGGATGAGGTTCAATGAAGCCCAATGTACGGTCCTGTACTTGGGTCACAACAAACCCATGCAGTGCTACAGGCCTGAGGAAGGGTGGCTGGAGAGCTGCCTGGCAGAAAAGGACCTAGGGGTGTTGGTCGACTGTCAGCTGAACATGATCCAGCAGTGTGCCCAGGTGGCCAAGAAGGCGAACAGCATCCTGGCCTGTATCAGGAATAGTGGGGCCAGCAGGACAAGGGAGGTGGTCATCTTAGCACTGTACTTAGCACTGGTGAGGTTGCACCGCAAATGCTGTGTTCAGTTTTGGGCCCCTCCCTACAAGACAGACATTGAAGTGCTGGAGTGTGTCCAGAGAAGGACAATGTAGCTGGTGAAGGGTCTTGAACACAAGTCTTACAAGGAGCAGCTGAGGGAACAGAATGGTTAAGTCAGGAGAAAAGGAGGCTGAGGAGAGACTTTATCACTGTCTACCACTGCCTGAAACAGGGTCATAGCTAGGTGAGGGTTGGTCTTTTCTCCCAAGTAACAAGAGGAAATTACCTCAAGTTGCAGCAGCAGAGGTTTAGTATGGATTTTAGGAACAATTTTATCACTGAAAGTGTTATCAGACATTGGAACAGGCTGCCCAGGGAATTGGTTGGGTCACCATCCCTGGAGGTATTTAAAAGATGGGCAGGTGTGGTGCTGAGGGATATGGTTTAGTGGTGATTTTGGGAGTTAGGTGTACTGTTGGACTTGGTGACCTTGAAGGTCCCTTCAAACCTATATGATTCTATGATTCATGCAAAAGGTAGGAAACCTCTGAAATATCTAACTAAAAGATGATACAGATGAAAAAAAATAAATCATAGGCTCAAAGTAAAAATTGAGGACTATTTAGAAGAAAGTTCTCTAAAGGTTACACAACAAACAAACTACTCTGAAATCTGAACAGAAGGGACATTTTCTCAGAAAAATGTAGATGTTTTGCCTTTATAAAGTAAACCTATTAAATATATTAATGTTTTCAGCCAAATATTGAAATATATTTGTCACAACCAAAATAATTCTAATGTGCAGACACAGTGCTTCAGGTGTGTTTTGAGTCATAGTGTTTTGAGAAAGTCCATGACCCGGTGTTGTTCTCCTCCTCTGGGGTTTAAATTTTTTAGCTGACCTCTGTCTCTCATGATCCATCATAAGACTTCTTTGCAGAACAGCAAGGTAGAGTAATACGCTGTGAGAAGATATAGTCTTTCTATAACCTTGTTTTCAGAGAGGACTGCAAAAACAAGGGTCAGCAATGTGAACTTCATTTTTTAAAAAATATATTTTTTTTTCAATTTTAGTTTTCTGTGTTTAGTGTGGAAAATTTTGACTTACATTGTTCAAGTCTTTCTGAGAAAACAAGACCTTCCCTGATAAGCTCTATCTCAAATAACTTGACAACAAGCAAAGCTCAAAGATCTTAGCAAATCTATGTGAATTACAAATGTGCTTCATTTTTAGGTTGTGGGGATAGCTATATTTTATTGAACACTGAGCTCACATGTTATTGGGTGTACTCATCATGAATATAACAGTGAGGTCTTGAGTGTACCTGCAACAATGTCATGGTTCTGACAGTTATCAGACTAAAACAAAGAAAAGGACAGCACAGGTATGGAATGGTGTAGAAATGAGTTGATGAATGCTGTCGAGGTTGCATAAGGAAGGGGTTTATCCTCCAGCTTGTTATCTTCATTAAAACTTTTTTTTTTGTCAGTTCCACTGTTTGATGTTCTATCTCCTTGTATTTTAAATATGCTGGGATTTGTATTCTGAGTTAGTTTTTTTTTGTCCTGCACAGTTACAGCCATAGATACAGTATCAACATTCTGAAGCATCAAAATAATGTTCCTCCAAAACAGTCCCTTTCAGAACATTCTCCTACAATATTTCTGAAGAGAGTTTTGGAACATGGAAACTGCTTTTTTATTTATGTATGTATGTGTTGCTAGTTACTGTTCTGCCTCGCTTTCTGAAGTCTTTTTCTTTGGGAAAAACAACTATTATTGCTATTATTGCCCTTTACAGTTTCAAGTTCAGCCAGCAACACTTTTGACAGTCGAGGTAAGGGTCTTGCCAGCGAGACAGTCCTGCAGCTAATTTTCATCTTGGTTTTAGTGGTTAAGGGTCTGAGAATGCCCACAAAGGGTCTGAAAATATTCACAAAGCAATGAAATCGTTATTTTTCTTTCTTAGTGGGTTTTATTTTCCTGTATTGTAATCTGTAGTAAAAGGAAATAAATGAACAATTTCAACTTCACATGCAAAAAACTTGTTTGCTCCCAGAATAGCCCATAATTGGGGAAAGCAAAAAAGGTTGACAAAACTTAGGCCTGCCTGAATGCAACGTGTCATAAGAAAATGACTGGAGGCCTTGAATAAGTCACAGTGACTCATTTTACCAGATGTTCTATCAATGCTGGTTTTATCCAAAATGTTCCTTTCCCAAAGGGAGAAATTTTGAGCTGTGTTTGCCTTCTTCCACCTGCTTCTTTCTTAGTTAGTGGCAGCTTTCCAGCATGCCTACAAGCACAGGAGTGGTGGATGATAGGCATTTGGGCTGTGCAGCCCTCCAGTTTGTTGAGCTGTTACAGCAGTAAAGATGCTGCTGGTGGTACTCTAAGCCTGCTTGTCAGCATTACAATCACATTACAAACATTACAATGTGATTAGGAGAGGACAATTTGTTGGAAGAAACAATTTCAATCAGCTTGATGATCCCTAGCATGCTTGAAAATAGAAGAACTTTGTAATGGAACACAAGTGAGAACTATGGACTTCTTAGGAAAGATTTGCAAGGATTTGTGTATGACATGGAGCTGCAGACAGAAGCTGTATCTACTACCCTCTTCCATTCCCCTACGAGATAATACCTTCCCTGGATGATTTGAGAGAACAGATTAGAATTCACATTCTTCCTTTTCTTCCTTATTGTAGATTGCTGCCTGATGGGAAATCTGAGTGCTCACACTCTGACTTGGCCTGAGAGGAATTTTAGACCCTCTTTTCTCAAACTCTAGTTTTGCAGCTCAGCCTTCAGTTCAGAGGGCATCTGGAACCAATGCCTTTGCCAGGAGTAAGTGAAGTGCTTCATTTTCGAGAAAACAACATAGATGGCCCAAAAATTTAATTTTGCAATTCTGTTTAAAATATTTTTCACCTCTTCAATTTGGCACCCGAACGATGGTGACGAATTGATTTCCTCAGATCCCTGTTGTCAGGTTCTCTACTCATATGGCAATTTCTGGGTGTAACTGTGATAATATTCTTGGTGCTGTGAACTCCTGGGCTCAGATACCACAGGCTAGAATAAAATCTTAAGGATGTCAGTGATCCTTGAGGTCAAAACCTGTGCTGTGTTCTCTTGGTTCAGAAACAAGCGTGTTGGCTATGAAATTGCCAGAACTAGCTCTCTGTGAAATTGCTGCAAGCTGGAACTGTGGTGTCTTCTGAGTGTGTTACACCTGAATTCTATAGTACAGTGCCATTTCTAATGGAAATGGAACACAGCTTTTTCTCTTTCTTCTTATCTTTATCAACTGGAGCTAACAAGGGTGGGGAGGTAGGTGTGTGCCTAAGAGAGAAGGCACAAGCCTGAGTGTAAAGTTTGAGCTCTGCCATCATTTTTCTCTGAAAAAAAATCATGTTAACAAGTGCACATTTTATTTAATTGTAAAACCCATTTTGTATTAATTGCTGTGCACTTTTAAATTTGTATTCTTTCCATAAAAGTGTAAACAAGCTTCTCTATTGCCATTCTGAGAATTAATGTAGTTTAAATGTACCATAGGCTTTATCTTCATTCATAACTAAATAAATAGGAAAAAGGGAAATCTAAAAATATTCCATGATGCTAAGCAAATAAGCATCACTTAATAATGTAGTAGTCCAGTCTTTGGTAGTGAGATTATTTTTATTTATTTATTTTTATATACTGGTTTTGAAAAGGAGAGTTATGTTCAAGTTCCACTTGTACATAACTGTGGAAATGTGATTACAGAAAAACATGAGGATCCGTTTACAAATGAATGTTAGTAAAAAATCATTAAGATAAATTAAATAAATAAAATAAAGCAGGCTTTAAATTAGTATTACACAAAAGGTTAGCAGAGAAGAGGGAAAAATGAATTATAGTTATATAGCTAGTTGTGCTTTAGTTTAAGTATGACTAACCAAAGGACTAAACTATGAAAACATGTTGTTTGTACAATTTTGCAAGCTACTGTGACTCTCATTAGGGAGACATGCTGTGTCATAAGAAAAAGATCAAGCTAACATAATATTGGGCTCACACAGTGAATGGGCCGGGTATATTCACCCTAACTAATTATTTTTTACAGCATAGAATAGAATAGGACAGGACGGAACAGAACAGAACAGAATAGAATAAAATAATTTCAGTTGGAATGGACCTACAACCACACCTAGTCCAAATGTCTGGGCAATTCAGGACTGACCAAAAGTTAAAGCATATTATTAAGAGCATTATCCAAATGCCTTAAAACTTAAAACTGCCTTAAACACTTACAGACCTGGGGCACCAACAATGTCTCTAGGAAGCCTGTTCCAGTGTTTGACCACCCTCTTGGTAAAGAAATGCTTTCTAATGCCTGGTCTAAACCTTCCCTGGCACAGATTTCAACCATTCCTGTGTGTCCTATCAGTGGACCCCAGGTAGAAGAAACCAGCACCTCCCTCTCCACTTCACCTACTCAGGGAGCTGTACAGAGCACAGTGATATCTGAGCAAGTGATACTTTAGTATCACTTTGTGTAATATCAGGTGAAAGGACAAGAGACAAAGCCACAAGTCCTTGAATGTCTATTTAACCCTGATAAAGAAAAACATCTTGGGGATCAAACGTGTTTTTTCAAATGCAATCTGCATGAAAGCAATGTCGGTATGGGCCCAACCAGTTCTCCTGCTGAATTACACCATTAATTTGCAGGTCTGTGCAGGGGCTATTTCATGTGTTTTTACAGTTATACTCTTATTTACACATCCTACGCCTATGGAAGACCAGACCACAACAGTGAGAAAACAAGTGCCTATACCCTGGAATGCTGTCACATCTCCTTAATAGGAATTGTGTTCCTACCTATTGGAAGTGTTGACAGAAAACTATTTAATAGTTGACATTTTCTATAACACATATTGAAAGCGTTTCATGTTGCTTCACTAAATACCAAATTTGGCCACCAGGACCAGGGCCTGCATAGTGGCTGGGCCTATGCAAATGCACACAGCAATAAATCAGCCCTTGCAACACCACAGTTTTTGACACAAATAAATAAGACTGACTAAAAATTAGCATAGAATGGTTGGGATTAGAGGGGACCTTAAAGATAGTTGAGTTCAAACCCCATTGCCAAGGCCCTGAGCACTTCCAGGGATGGGGCATCCACAACCCTTCTGGGCAACCTGTTCCAGTTCTCGCTACCCTCACAGTAAAGGATTTCTTCCTACTATCTAACCTAAATCTCCCCTCTTTCAGTTTAAAATGAAAAGAAGGCAATTTAAAAAGAAAAGAAGGCAGTGAAATTTGTAAATTTCAACTTCAAAAAACAAGGTCATGTAAAGTATTCCTAATCTAGCATCCCAGTTACAGTAGTGTTACTTGAAATTTTTATCATTTATTGAAAAAGAGATTCCTAGTCTTTTAGCTCCTAATCAGCTAAACAGCAAAACTTGAGCCTTTTGGTAGCATCCTCTCACATATGGGGGACTATGGACTCTGATGTGCAACTTGGGGCTGCACAGGCTCTTGTGTAAGTTGCTGAAGGACCATGAGTGGTGCAGGTTTTGGCAATGCCTTTCTAAATACATCATTGAACCAGGCTCATATCAGTAATGACAGAGCTGCAAAAAAAATTCTGGCAGCTTCTGACAAACTTCTGTACGCTGCAACTGTGAGGAGGTTAATGTATCCCTGATAGAAATTGGTGAGATGAGTTTGGAAATCTCCCTCCAAAGAGTGTAAAAGCATGCTATGGTGAAATTCACAGCAGCACACGGCATGTTGCAGTAAGTCTTATCTAGCTGTGACCAGTCGGGTCCTATTTGTATGCAGTGACCATTTATCAGGGACTTCAAACATCAAGCTGTTTACTTAGGAATTGATAAATGGAGCACTGTAGTCCTCTCTTCTGCGGGTCTCCACTTCTATTCTTCCCTTCTTGGTAGATCTGCATTCAACTGCAATAAGATAAAAGGCTTGCTCTCAAAACGAGCCATTCTAAATTAATTCCCATGATTTAAATGCAGCTCCTTAACGTTTTGGCATTGAGTGACTTTCCCGATGGAAGATTCGGTTCAGTAATTACAGTCTGTTAAAGTCAGTGGGATTTCTGGTAGAGCAAAGAGTTCCTGAGCATTATGGAAATGAGCCAGAATCAGTACACAGCTATTAAATGACTGTGAGCATCAGTAAGGAAGAAAAATTGTTAGTGGCTATAAAGACTTATAATTAACACTGATAGAAAGAAATGGAGCAAAGGGCAATCCAGACTGAATGCTAGAAAAAATACTTAATGGTAAGATCTCCAGGGATAGACTCCACAACCTCCATGGGAAACCTGTGCCAGTGCTCAGTCATCCTCAGAGACAAAAACTGTTTCTTCATGTTCAGATGGAACCTCCTGTGTTTCAGTTTGTGCCCACTGTCACTGGGTAACAGTGAAAAAACCCTGGCTCCATCCTCTATGGACCTTACTTTCAGGTATGTTTATACAATAATATTATACCCCCAGGCCCTCTCTTCTCCTGACTAAACAGTCCCAACTCTATCAGATTTTCCTCATAAGTTCCCATAGGTTAGAAGTTCCCATAAGACCTGGGTTTCTCTGAAAATGAGATTGAAAGAAGACAAAGAAATTAGGGAATGACTTCTGCATTCTGCTGCTAATGGGCTGAGGCCCAGAAAACATAAATATAACTTAGTTATGTACTATTCCATGTATGCATACTTCTTTTTTTCTTTCAAGTACTTTCTTTTCTTTCAAGTACTGTACATCTAGCCATATACAGCTCGGTGGCAGCTTATGTAAAGGTAGATGCATCGACTAGGGAAGGGATGCCATCCAAAGGGTCCTGGAAAGACTTGAGAGGTGGGCCCATGCAAACCTCATGAAGTTCAACCAAACCAAGTGCAGGGTCCTGCCCCTGGGACATGGCAATCCCAGGCAGAAATACAGATTGGGTAGAGAATAGCTGGAGAGCAGCCCTGAAGAGAAAGATTTGGGAGTGCTTGTGGATGAGGAGCTCAACATGAGCCAGCATTACACACTGGCAGCCCAGAAAGCCAACCATGTCCTGGGCTGCATCAAAAGAAGCATGGCCAGCAGATCGAGGGGGGGGTTTCTATCCCTTTACTCTGCTCTTGTGAGACCCCACCTGGAGTGCTGCATCCAGCTTTGGAATACTCAACAAAGGAAGGACATGGACCTGTTGGAATGGGTCCAGCAGAGCGCCACAAACGTGATGACGAGAGGGCTGGAGTACCTCTCCTATGAGAACAGGCTGAGAGAGTTGGTATTGTGNCTTGTGGATGAGGAGCTCAACATGAGCCAGCATTACACACTGGCAGCCCAGAAAGCCAACCATGTCCTGGGCTGCATCAAAAGAAGCATGGCCAGCAGATCGAGGGAGTGGTTTCTATCCCTTTACTCTGCTCTTGTGAGACCCCACCTGGAGTGCTGCATCCAGCTTTGGAATACTCAACAAAGGAAGGACATGGACCTGTTGGAATGGGTCCAGCAGAGCGCCACAAACGTGATGACGAGAGGGCTGGAGTACCTCTCCTATGAGAACAGGCTGAGAGAGTTGGTATTGTGCAGGCTGGAGAAAAGAAGGCTCCAGGGAGACCTTATAGCAGCTTTACAGTACCTGAAGGGGGCCTACAGGAGAGCTGGAGAGGGACTCTTTATCAGGGAATGTAGCGACAGCAAGGCAGGGAATGGTTTTAATTGAAAGAGGGGAGATTTAAATTAGGTACTAGAAAGAAAGTCTTTACTGGATGTAACAGGATGTAAATGGAACAGGTTGACCAGAGAAGTTGTGGATGTCCCACCCCTGGAAGTGTTCAAGGCCAGGCTTTGAGCAACCTGGTATAGTGGGAGGTGTCCCTGCTTATGGCAGGAGCGTTGGAACTCCGTAGTCTTTAAGGCCGCTTCCATCTCTAACCATTCTATGATTCTATGACTGCATGAGATGTCCCAGTGCAGGTCAGACGCAACCTGAGCAGATGAGTTTAGTCCCAGCAGCCTCCCAGGGTGCACAACATCGTGGGCCAGGGCCATGGCACCAGACTGCAGGTCAGTGGGGAAGAGTTCGTAAATGAGCAGAGAGTGGGAACCAGTTGTTTTCCAGTGGCTGTGTGAGGCTTAATTTGTTTGGAAATCACATTTGAAACACTGGATCTGAATGTTATGTTGACTGTTACCATAACCCAAGGTCACTATTAATATTTATAATCTGAATACTTCAAAATCTATATGATAATGACCTGCAAGTGTGACAATACCAGTAAATACACAGTGCGGGTATGGTGGATTAAAAAATACAACACAAATGCATATGTATAAATAGTCATAAATTGCAACTAAACTGGTACATGTGTCAGAGAAAATAAATAGCCAATGATGCATTCTGAGAAACATACCAAGTCTTAATTCTAGTGGCTTGAATAATATTAACTCATGATCTATTCTCCTGCTTGGTAAGTAAAAGGAATGTTGTGAATACAAGATTAATCTTTCCTTGTTAGTGAAGTGAAAGCCCTAGAGGTTATTAAAAATGTAGAGTGTGTGAATGAGGACTGCTCCTGGTGTGGTGAAGTAAAGCTCTTCTCTGAACCCTGTTCTGTGGTAAATAAATGCAAAGCTCTCTGCGGGTTGGGAAGCAAACATCCAAAAGACAGCAGTGAGTTTCTGTTGGCGGGGAGTTGAATGTGGGGGACTTGTTTCACCTTCTTGAGGCTTCTTTAATTCAGAACATGTTCTTCTCTTTCAATACCAACCTCCAAATAACACTTGAGTGATGTGGACGGGGTGAAGGGAGGCACTTGTTGAAAAGGACGAGGTGGTGTGCTGTTGCCATGCGACCTGCAGCAGGAGCACTGCGATAATCCCCCTGGCTCTTCAGGCACGCTGCTCCGGGCATGGAATGGGGAGGCAAGGAACAGGCTCTGAAACAAACAACAACTGTAATTAACATTATGCAGTAATTAGCAGGTAACTCATTTGAGCTGGTTAGAAAGCTTTGGGGAAACTCTGGGCATGTCCTGCCTGTGTGTTGGAAGGTGATAGAAGTCCTTTGGCACTCAGGGTGCTGGCCTCACTTTCACTAGTCAGAGAAAAAAGAATTAAATTGGGATCATTGGAAGTCTGTAAGCTGAAATATTTTTGGTACCTTATAGGGGAAAAGGCTAAATCTGCATGTTAACCAGCCAATCAAATTCAGTGTATCTGTTTCCCTTCATTGAAGAGAATCTAAAACTCATTGAAAAACTTTACAGTAAGTATCTTGTTGCCTTATGAGCTTTTGGCCTTTTGATGTTGTTTAATTAAATGGCCAAAATTTGCACAGATTATTCTTTTAGGGTTTTTTTTTTTTTGACTTATTTAATCCAAACTGCAGTTGAGGGATTAATTCCTTAGGAAGAGGAAGTTAGCTTTGTAGCTGCATTTTCAAACTCAAATAATTTGGTTTGGGAGAAGGTGAGAAAATATAGATGGCACATGGATTTCATATCTCATCTTCGTGAGGTGCTGGAGTAAAGCTTGAGAAGGATGACTGAAAAAGCTGAATTTGTAGGGCTGAAGTCCAGGTCATTCAATCATGTGCAACTCACTCCCTTAAGAAGTTGGAAAATACAGTTTATCCCACCTTAAAAAATAGGCCGATAATATCTGTACTTTCTGCTTTTACGGTTACCACTTAAATTGAGAGCATTCACTGTTCCTTTCCTTAGATGGTGGTAAAAGAACAAGAAGGGCTTGCGCTAAAGAATCTTCTAGTACCCTAAGCAAAGGGAGCCTAGAAGAAACTAGGCTATTATTACTGTAGACCAGACAACAGTTTGCCTTATGAGTGTTTTTGCAGAAGAGTCAGAAATAGCAGTTCAGTCCAGTATCTACAAAGGCATGTTTGTGTTCATGTGCGGCGAGAGAGGCCTAATGTATGCACTTGATCTTTACCATAATTATCCCAAGAAAAATTAAGTGCCAGAGAAATACCTTGAGGGATTCAGTAAGCAATAATTTCATAGGAATAATTTTATATATAATGCAGAGAGAAATACTTATTTGTGGATAAATATGTATAAACAGTTCCACATCTAAGCTGTGATTTATTATTTGTAACAAATAAAAGACCTTTACAATAAGTCAAATACAGAATTATACAGTTTGGGTTTTTTTTTAGATATCAGTGACAAATCATGGTGATATAAAATATTGAAACATGACTTTGATCACTTGTACATAACATACAGTTGCAAAGATTTAATGTTGCTGAACAGCTTGCTTGTATGCCTTTCCAGTGATTTGCAAAGCCTTCAGGATTTCACAGTGATTAACGCTGCCATATGCTTTTTTCAAAGGCCAGTTTTGCCAGGCCATCGGTTTATATGCAGATTAAACTGGCAAACGTGAGCAAACTAACAGAATCAAGTAAAGTAAATGTAAATTGCTTGTTGCTACTTTTGGCTATCTTCTTGCAGTAGCAAAGTTACAAAATAAGGAGGATAGATGGGAAATAAATTAAATTCCCATTTGGAATGACAGCTGGAGTAGCAGAAAATTCTCCTGTTGTCACAGGTTGTTGCTACCAGCTATTTTACATATAAATTGTTTCACTCATCTCTGGTTGGCAAGTTTTCTTGGCACCGCCAATATTTACAGTGGCTAATTCTCTAAGAGAATGCTGAGAAATATTTTCCTCTGTAACTGCTTATGACTGACTTACATTTGGCACAAGAAGAAAGGCAGATTTCTAAATGCACTTTAGTGGGCTTGGGCCCTGGAAATGGACAGGAACAGGCAGGAATGAATAAATGCATGAACATTTAGCTTGTAAGGAATTTGGTTAGAGAAAGGCTCTCTCTGCAACTGCCGAATATCCAACAAGATGATAATAAAAGTCCTGCTGCTCTGTCCATAGACAGTAGAGTGAAGCAGAATAAATACTTGTTCATAGGAAATTGTGAGCTATTTGTCATAGTAGACTTCCAGCCAGGGTAAGGAAGCCATGAATCTAAAAATGAGATTTATTACAATTGTGCCTAGCTCAATTAAAAACAGCACACATAATCTCATGTGTATGTGTATATGTATATGTATATGTATATGTATATGTATATGTATATGTATATGTATATGTATATGTATATGTATATGTATATGTATATGTATATGTATATGTATATGTATATGTATATGTATATGTATATGTATATGTATATGTATATGTATATGTATATGTATATGTATATGTATATGTATATGTATATGTATATGTATATGTATATGTATATGTATATGTATATGTATATGTATATGTATATGTATATGTATATGTATATGTATATGTATATGTATATGTATATGTATATGTATATGTATATGTATATGTATATGTATATGTATATGTATATGTATATGTATATGTATATGTATATGTATATGTATATGTATATGTATATGTATATGTATATGTATATGTATATGTATATGTATATGTATATGTATATGTATATGTATATGTATATGTATATGTATATGTATATGTATATGTATATGTATATGTATATGTATATGTATATGTATATGTATATGTATATGTATATGTATATGTATATGTATATGTATATGTATATGTATATGTATATGTATATGTATATGTATATGTATATGTATATGTATATTAGTATGCACCATAGATTTACAATTTATAAACAGGTTGTTGCATTATCTCTTCCTTTGCCCTGAGACCTCAGCCTCTCTCTGTTGGGAGGGAAAGAACATTTTGCTCTCAGAAGGCTGATGAACTGCTTGTATCTGGTTATAGATGACTTCACTTGGCCAATAATATTTTCTAAATTTATTGGTATGTGAGGAAGTTTCCCTCAGGAAAACAGCTAAATTAAAAGTCCTGGCTGATTTCTGTTCTCAGAAATCTTGAAGTAAATGCTGGGAAAAAGGACAAATCTGAAACAAAACCCAGGGTGAGATTTAAGCTTAGAATTTACATGTGTCCTCTGATTGCAGTACCCTTCCGGTGTACCAGGCCTAAGATTTATGTAAAGGCAGACACGTAGCTGGACTTGTAGTTAGATGACAAGAAGAGAGATATCTTAGACTGAGGCTGGTGAAAGCTTGCATCTTTTTTTTTTTTTTTTATTATTTCTGTAAACCTATTAATAAAACTGTTCTAACTCTATTGTCTCCTCTGGACTATGAAAATGAATTATTAATATTTACTTATCCTGTGTCCTTGGCAGACATTAAGCATGCAGATAACTCTACTCAATACAACTTCTAAATTACTTCTGGGTAAAATGGGAGATGCTCTTGCCTAGAGAAGCTTAAACAGATCTTGTACTTGTAATATAGCTTCTCTGTGGTGGGAATATAGGGAGGGATTCTTTACCAGGGAGTGTAGTGATAGAACAAGGGGTATATGGTTTTGAACTGAAAGAGGGGAGATTTAGATTAGATATTAGGGAGAATTTCTTTCCTGTGAGGGTGGTGAGGCACTGGAACAGGTTGCCCAGAGAAGCTGTGGATGTCCCATTCCTGGAGGTGTTCAAGGCCGGGTTGGATGGGGCTTTGAGCAACCTGGTCTAGTGGGAGGTGTCCCTGCCCATGGCAGGGGGTTGGAGCTCGATGATATTTAAGGTCCCTTCCAACACAAACCATTCTATGATTCTATGATTCTAATACCTTCATGTGATGAGACTCAACAGTAGGAGAATCTTCCTGAAATTCAGTTGTTTACATCAAGTTTGTAGTAGGTTTTCCGAACTTTCAGAGCTGCAGAGATTTAGAAGAGTTGCTGAAATGTAAAATCAGTCCTGGTTTACATTAGTATATGCTGGCATTAATAGTTATGTTTTGGGAAAATAGTTAGCATGCTGAACAGGTAAAGCATGCTCAGAAATTGGGGGAAAAGAATTGTATTCCCCTTAAGTGAAGCTTGCTTAACCACATTAGCAGGCACCATGGTGAAAGAAATTAGCAAGAGCCTTAAAAAGGACAATAGGTATTCTGTAGGATGAAGTGTTTACTGGAGGGGAGAGGTAGGAGGTTTGAAGAATAAAATAGATATCATAGTTTAGAGGTAGCCAGAAATTTAAATTATGGGAGCAAACTCACACAGAAAGATTCTCTCACAAGAAAGATTAAAAGAATAAGACAATTAAATGGATAGCAAGGAAATTGAAGGATTAACTATAATTAAACACTTATCAGGGATAGACAAGAAAAGGCTGAAGGAGGAAATAAGTGATTTGTTAATATTAATGAAAGCAGCTAGAGGAAATCAATAAATGCATCAAGGTGATACATCCTAGAAAGAAGAAACTGTACTACCATTAATATAAATGACTCAATAAGAAAGAACACAATGAATAAATACTAAGAGTCAAAAGCAAGTGTAGGAGAACTTGGAAACTGTGAACATGCTCATGTTGACCATCTAAGACATTCACCCTGGGACCCAGCCTTGGTGGAAACTGAGTGATGAATATAGAGCCTACCATAGCCCAGATTTAATTTAGCATCTGCTTGAGTTTGGAAATTAATCTTAAACTAATCACTCTTCATCTTGAAAATGCAGATGTGTCCAAGATAAAATTTATATAATACATCAATTTCAGACTAAACAACAGGAAATCATTCAGACAGTCAAACAACTGGTTAGATGAAAGGTACCTATTTCCATGCAACCACTACAAAGACAATTAAAGGTAGGTATGACTCATTGCTATGAAACAAGAAAACTCTTGATTCACCTCATTGACCCTAAATGTTGTAATTTTGCTGTTGTGAAGCTAGATTTATGAGCAAACCTGCTTATGATTTTTGATGAGCGTTTTGACAAGTCCATCATTTTACTTTTATTTATAGAGATGTACATCACAATTTCTTAAAATTCTGTCAATTTTGTCCAAATCACCTTTCGTTATCTTCTTACTAGTGGAAGTTTGGTTCTGATACAGATATTGTATGCTGTAGCAAGTAGCTGTATAATCTTGCATATATTGTGTTTGGATTGTAAAAAAAATTGAGATCTTGTTTCTGTTGTTTATTTTTAACCCTGTTATTACAATATTTCATCTGTCTCCGCAAAGTTTGATCTAAACCCACTCCAAAGCATTGATGTGCTACAAAACTTTTTTGCACTTCTCTTTGTTGAACTTCATAAGGTTCTGGGGAGACCTCCAGCCTCTTGAGGTCCCTATGAAAAGCAGCACGACCCTCTGGTCAGTCAACCACTCCTCCAAGTTTTGTATCATCAGTAAACTCACTAAGGGTGCCTTCTGTCCCACCACCTAGATCATTAATGAGGACACCCCATATTGACACCTGTAAGCATTGTGTATGTGTAGCAGGCATTGTATACACGTGGGGTCATGAGTTTGTTCTCAGTCATTAGTAACTCTGAGTCTACTGCTTTTCTCATTCTTTTGGTTGCATTCAAGAAGTAAGGCAGAGATACAAACATCTTGCTTTGTCTTTTTAATGTATTGTATAACAAGAGACTGGCACTCTAGTGGGAATAGGAGCGCTCAGCAGACTTACCAAGAATATTGGAGAAGAAATTAGATCCTTTTTCCTTGGTCTTCTCTTTTTCCCTTGTATGGGTTCTGAAATAACCTTTCCACTCTCAGACACTACACACAATATATACAAAACACAACACAATATCCACAATAAACACAGTATCGTATGAGTCCTGTCAAAATTTAATACTAATCAATAGTGACAGTCCAGCTAGGCAGAGAAGTTCACCTGGCAGTCTTTCCAGAAATTCTGAAGGTCCCACTGATGATTTACACATCAGAACATGAAAGATGGCAGGGGTCAGGTGGGTCTTAATGTAGAAGTCAAAAGTATTTCTTTCTATCGCAGAACATAGAGATAGTCTTCAAACCAGAGGGCTCAATGTAGGTCTTCACTGTTTTGGGATCATGGAAATACAGAATGGCTGAGGTTGGGGGACACTTCTGGAGATTGTCTAGTCAAGCCTCTGACTCAAAATTGGGTCAGCCAGAGCAGGATGCTCAGTAGTATGAGTGGGTGCCTAAATCCATAGGTTACAAAGAATTCTTAATTTCTTTCTGCAAAGTCCCTCAGCTGAAGAAAGAGTATAACCACTCTGTTTAGGTGTCTGCTGGGAATGTGGTAGCTGTAACACTAAATCAGGCTGAGGATTTGAAAAGACATATTCTGGATTAGTGCTCCAACATTACAGTTTGAGGCAGGCTCATCCTTCCGCTGTACTTTAGAAGAAAGCAGCTGCTCTATGTGCCTTCTGTTTGAACTGTCAGGATCAGACTCCAGTTCAGGGATTATGTTTACACACAGTCTGAGAGAGACCATGAGACTGACCCTTTTTGGGAGAGAAAAGCTTCCTCTGTGGCTCTCCAACTTGTTTAAATATTATTTATTTGTTCAGCAGTGTCAAATCTTGATAATTCTGCATGTATACCAGAGAGGTATCCAGGAACTTTAGAGTCAGAAAACCTCCTGCATTATTTCTGTGGCATCAGGTTTCCCAGGGTGAGAGCAGCTGGATGGAGGTTTCTGAGGTTATTTTGAATTTAGGGAGAAAGTTAAGTCCCTTACTGTCACTTTCGGTGCCCTTTTTTATTTGACCTGGCTGATGGAATAAAGTTAGGTAGACGGCAACTTAATCAGCTGCACAGTTGTTTTTTTCTGCCCTTTAAAAGGAAATTGAAAATATCAAATCAATTTAGTTCATAAGTAATTACAGTGACTTCTTAATTGCCTCAGTGCAGGTTGCCACTCTAGCTGATGTGCTGATGGGGTAATTGGAGATAATCTTCTGACATTTTCTAAGGCCCCTGAGAGACAAAAAGTCACAGCAGCTGAGTATCCAGCTGACCTCCCTCCTGCACTGTGTGACTTGAGAACCCACATCTTGCCACATCATTTAACTGCCTGCTCAATTAGATTCACTGCTAATGAAGACATGTGGAACAGAGCTGCTGCACTAGGGAAGCAAGGTATAAGCGTATGCTCCTGTCGCTTGTCTCACTACAAGGATGGACTATTAGTGATGGGATGGAGAAGACCGTCATCTTTTGCTCCTGGGTTGCTGAAGGATGTCATGTATCACCTCTACCTGTGTTGAATAGAAACAAGAATCAAGTGGTGCACAATACAGAAAAGACAGAAAAAACCTGTACCTGGCTCTCTTACAGGCAAAGGGATATTAGTGCTAAAGACAAATGGGGGGAAAAGCACTGATTTTGGATATATTTTATTTTACCCAAAACAAAGGGATTTGGTTTGGTTTAGGTATATTTGGTAGCACCTACTCTCTTTTTAACTTGAAAAATCAGAAAGACATTTTGAAAAGACTTTCCAATTTGGAAAACAATTTCCAAAAATAGTTTCAAGCAGCCTTTTCAGAAGAGCAGAACTCTGGTTAAATGGAAAAAAGTGATGTTCCAACTCTTGGTTTTCTTCCACAATTGGATTAAAATTAAAATGCATTTTCAAAAATAAATAAAAAAAAAAAGTAAAAGCAAGAATAAACATTATTCAAAAATAGCCCAAAGCCTGTTGTTTAGACACAGGTTCAGATCCCAAGCCTGTCTTGCTCTCAGATGCTTGCATTCCAAACCTGGGAAAACATCTGCTTTTGCTGCTATTATTATTTTAATGATAGACTTCCACAACATGTCTTTTCAGAAATTTGATTTTTTTAAGTCCTTATATATCCATTTGTCAAATAAGTGCCATTATAATATAGCATATGCTTTATTTGAAATCCTAATTATGCCAGACTTTTATGGAAATTCCATTTTCTGTTTTATTGGGTTTTTCCTTCCACATGTACATACCATATTTCAGAACACAGCAGGACTGCATAAAATAAAAGGGCTGGGTACTGGTTAATATTGAAGGCTATCATTAGTGAAAATGAAATTAATTGGATTATGCATTATGTGCCATTGCTTCTTACGGAAATATCAGAATAAAACAGCAGGCTTTTCTGAGAGGAGAAAAATCATGTAAACAAAGCATCAAAAACCTCACCAGGAAGCATTAAACTTTTGAAAACTAGAAAGAAATTAGCCATAATTGCTAGCCTACTGGGGAGGTTACAACCACAGCCTCTTAAATATTGTCTGCGCTTTTGCAAGAAAACCCACTTTTTTCCCTATAGAGGTGAAATCTACTGAGTTGACTGCCAATGCCCATCTGATGGCAGAAAACTCCTGTAGCGGGGTGTTACACAGGGAGGGAGGAACTGTGGTATTTATTCCATTTACCCCAGTGTAAAATGGGCGTGTGTCCCTGCATAAGGCTCCTGACCCTTGCTGGACTTTGCCAGGTGTGTGGCAAAGCCACATTCCTATGGCTGGTGGCACCACTGCAGCCGTATATAATAACATTGGTACGTAACATGCACTAAAACGTGAAAGTTTAAATAATTAGGCTGCATACAGTGAGGTATTTAATTCAAATGAACACTAAGAAAATGAAAAGGCTGCATTACTGTAGTAAGCAGTCAGTGTTTGCTTTCTTGCTTTTCCTACATTAATGAGAATTAATGTAAACCAGAGAGCAAAGTGTAAGTACTTTAATTTTTTCTTCACCTTTCCTCAAGTACTTAATTTGGCATTTTACTTCCTTACTTCTTCAGCTGCAAATTGCACTGCAGTATGAAAATACATATTAATTTGCTTTCTCTTTTCTGCTCAAATCTTGGAAAAGCTGCTGAAGGCTGTCTGAATGGGAAGGTTTGTCTCTGCCCTTGAAGATCGTGGCCAAACTGGCTGGCAACCGTCTTTTTTTCCAGAGAAAAGTCAGCCAATCGTGAAGGAATCAGCCTGGATCCTAATGGCTGCCCAGCTCTGGAAAGAAATTAAATCAGGGATTACAGTATTTGATTTTGACTAATTAATTCAAATATATATAAATATATATATATATATCTCACTTGGAAGTGGCATTTAGGATGGGGCTTCTCTTTATGCTTTTTACAATACAAAATAATTCACAAAATTATATGATGCTTCCTCAGATGGCTGGAAACCAGCCTGTTTATCTCACTGGAAATTCTAAAACTTTAGATTTTCATTACAAACTGGATTGAAAAGTGTCCATTTCATAATTAACAAAGGACTAGAAGTCTTGGATGTTTAAATTTGGAACAATACATATCTGGTGATATATTTTAAATTATTCCAGGACATTGGCATTCAATAGATGGAAGTGTTTGTAAATTTAATTTCAGTGCCCTTTTTTAATTGTTTCAAAATGTTTAAATTAAAGATTCCAATGAATTATCTTCTTGGTTTACTTCATACCTTTGTTTTTGAGAAGTGAGGAATGCAAAACTCATTAAACTCCCTTTTTTAAAAAAAATCTGAAAAAAAAAATTCTCTCTCTAGTATTTCTGCCAAGAACAAATTTATTAGTAACAGTTCACTAATAATAAATACTTACTCATGAGACTGTTCTAATTACAAACAATGTGTGGTATATTCTGTTATAAGTCAATTTGCAAAGCCACTTGCCTGGCTAAAACTAGTCTCATTTTTCAGCATGGTTTTAGGCTATCCATCAGATGTCTGCCCAGGAAAAGATGATAATATTAACTGTGATAGCATGGAATGAATGTTTCAAGGCCCCCTAACATGTCCCAAATGCTGCACTGTGAGGTAATACAAATCTTTAGTACCTTAATTGCAGATGAATGAAAAAGCAGATGGCATGGCATTTATATGACAGGGGACAAGCATTTCTTCATCTTTAGAATGAAAAAAAAAGTCCCTTCTTAACTGTTCTTTGACCTAGGAAATTAGTTTTTCTGTCTAATGTATATTTTTTAGGAAAAATCCCTGCACAGATGTATGTTTGTCCTAATCTGTACTTTGTGGACATGTAGTGCAGATAGTAAGGCAAACTGAGATGCTGTGTTATAATTGCTAAGTATGAGCCCTGGGATTTACCTACTGGATTTGGTGTATTAGTGCTTTTAATATCCAAATAGAATTCTTTTCTCTTTACCACAAGATCACATATCACATATTTTTTATCAACCGAGTATATCTGGAAATGAAGTTTACATATATTCATAGATAGCTTGTTCCAAAACCTTTGATTTTATGGAGTATTTTGCATTAGATACGCTAAAGTAAGTAAATAATATTACATTCTTAACCCCACTGCTTAAGTCAGTGCCGTTATCTGCAGGAGGTCTGATTGATCTTCAAAAGCAATTTCCTGAAATGTAGATTTCAGCTTATAGCTGATTTGAACAGACAAATGAGAAACCTAAGATACCACAGAAAAAGTTATAAAGTTGAGAATGTGTGTGGTGGAAACGGAGCTATGAAGAGAAGTTGGAAAGCAGGTTTTACTACAGTGAACTAGAATGAGGTAACTGGGAGATGAGGGTAAAATTTTGAATTACTTTGGAACAGCTTGGAAAGCAAGGACTTTGCTGAGATATTTGGAAAGAAAAATGCCACATTTTAATGGAGCGTGAAGGTGACCAAGAGCTGGTCAAGTGGAACAGCAGAAAGAAAATGAGTTAGAGCAGAAAAAGAGAAAGACTCTGAGGAGTGTCAGTGATGCAGATGGAAAACAGGAATCTGTAAAACAAACCTCCTGCCTTGCAGCTAAGCAGTGAGCTTGGAATAAGAGGTGCTTCCTGGGATGTACTGAATAACTTGATGAAAACTAGGACACCTAGATATATAAACAACCAAATGGCTGACAAAATGTTTTTAGAAAGCTTTAAATCCCAGCTAGTTCACATGAATTGTTTAATTTCTTTTTTCTCAAGTGACTAAGTTGGCATGAGCAAAACAAAACTTCCAGAAGCAAAATGAAAAATCTTGCTTTTCTGGCAATAATGATCATTAAAGGAGGTGTTACATAAAGTACAGTTTCTGAAGATAATTAGGTCTCCAGTGTATGTCGAGTGCTTTGTGCATTCAACTATTTTGAGGCTGATATGACCAGTGACTAACACAGAAAAGTGGAGGTTGGACACTGTGCCATGTGGTTTTCAGCACTAATACAGCTAACAAAGGGGGAACAAAACAATAACAACAGATCTTCTCTCTGGAGGCGTTTTTGGGGGTGGACAAAAAGCGTTTATTCAAACTAAGTTATGTGGTTTCTGCAGTTTTTGTTTCCCTCTTTTTTCCTTAGATTGAATACTTCAAGGGTAAAGGGATTTTTTTTTCTGTTAATAGCAATTTAAGAGACGACTTGAGATACGCAGGTTTACATCAGGCTTTAAAAGGCACACAGGTGCATTTACTATTATTTCCAATTCTGTGCATCATAAGGCAATGAACCTTTAAAGATGTGTAAGGCAGTGGTATGCACAGCTTAAAAGGATTGGTTTAAACAACAATCCAAAACGTCAGACTTCACTTAAGTCAGAACTTCATGCTTTTTCCTTGGCCTTTGTAGATACTAAAGAAGGGTTAATGAAGAGATATTTTTGCATTCTCGTATAATGAATTAAATTGCTAAATGAAAAGGAATGTGGTAACATCTTGGGTATAAATATATATTTAAGTATTTATACATATGTCTTCATATGTGAATATGAAAATATGTATGTATGTATTTACATATGTTATATGTGTAAATATGTATATAAGTGCTGGCATTGTCTTTCTCATCGCTGGGGAACAGAGCATTGTGCCTGAATGCTTTCTGTAAATGAACAGCCATCTTCCCTAAGTTGGCATCTGAGTCAAGCAGATGATTAATAAATATCCCTCGAGGGTTTGTAAGGTTCAGAATTAAACCTGTGGTCTCTGTTCAGGGGACTGTTGGAGCATTTTCAGTATTTCATAGGAACAGCAGGATACCATAACACTAGTTCAATTAATTCAGACCCAGCGAGGCCATTATTTGTGGCAGAGAGTAAGACACTTGACTGTTGTGCACAGAAGCATGTACTCCTCAGACATCTTCAGTATCTTTCTTTCTAGTGGCTCTTATAGGAAATCCAGATACTTTTTCAGCATCTTCTATCCTTTTTTGAATTTTTTCAAGCTTTTTGCTTCACTGCTATTTGTGACAGTGAAATCCAGCATGCAGGACATTCGCTTACTCTGTGTGAATTACTATTCCTGCTGTGAAACATGAATTTGCTGCCTTCAGTTCCATGCACTGGGTAGTGACTCTCACATCGGCTTTTTAGGGTCATCTAGCTTTCCTTGGGTGCATTCAAATACTCTGTGTACATGGTACTATAACTAGCCCGAGTAGTTATACAGTAGTATACAGACCCAGATTACATTGTTTCTGTTGTTTATCAATACTGCCCTTGACAAATAACTTGACGTGCATCCTTAACTTGCTTCCGCTAGTGTGGTTTATTTTTTATAGTCTGTGCAAAGATTCAGTCCTGAAACACTGCATATAGAATCACAGAATTATTTAGGTTGAAGGGCTCTTTAAGATCATCGAGTCTAGCAGTAAATCTAACCCTGCCGGAACCACCACTCAACCATGTCCCTCAGCACCATGTCTACCCATCTTTTAACTACCTCCAGGGATGGTGATCCAACCACTTCCCTGGGCAGCCTGTTCCAACGTTTGATAATACTTGCAGTGAAGAAATGTTTTCTAATATCCATCCTAAACCTCCACTGGTGCAGCTTAAAGCTGTTTCCTCTTGTCCTACCGCTTGTTACCTGGGAGAAGAAACCAAACCCCCACCTCTCTACAATCTCCTTTCAAGTAGTTGTAAAGAGCAATGAGGTTTCCCCTCAGCCTCTTTTTCTCCAGACTAAACAACCCCATTTCCCTCAGTCATTTCCTTACAAAACAATTTCTTGTTTTGTAGACCCCTCACCAGCTACGTTGCCCTTCTCTGGACATGCTCCAGCACTTCAATGATCCAAAACTGGACACAGGATTCAAGGTGAGGCCTCACCAGTGATGAGTTCAGGAGGACACTTGCTTCCATAGTCCTGCTGGCCACACCATTTATAATGCTGGCCAGGATGCTGATGGTCTTCTTTGCCACCTGGGCACACTAATGGCTCATGTTCAACCGACAGTTGACCAACACCCCCAGGTTCTTTTCCGCTGTGCAGTTCTCTAGCCACTCTTCCTCAAGGCTGTAGCACTGCATGGGGTTGCTGTGACCCAAGTACAGGACTGTACATTGGGCTTTGTTAAACCTCATACCATTGGCATTGACCCATTGATTCAGCCTGTCCAGATACCTCTGTAGATCCTTCCTATCCTCCAGCAGATCTACACTCCAGCCCAATTTGGTGTCATCTGCAAACTTACTGAGGGTGCACTCAATCCCCTTGTCCAGATCATTCATAAAGATATTAAAGAAAATCAGTCCTAGCACTGGTTCCCCTGGGGAACACCACTTGTGACTGGTTGCCAACTGGATTTTTTTCCATTCACCCCAGCTCTTTGGGCCTGGCCCTCCAGTCAGTGTTTTACATAGCAAAACCTAAGCCAGTCCAAGCCATAAGCAGCCAGTTTCTCTGGGAAAACGCTGTGGGGAACTGTGTCAAATGCCTTACTAAAGTCCAAATCGACAACATCCACAGCTTTTCCTTCATCCACAAAGCAGGTTACCTTCTCATAGAAAGAGATGAGGAAATTAGGTTTGTCAAGCAGGACCTGCCTTTCATAAACGCATACTGACTGGGCCTGATCACTTGTCTGTCCTTTACATGCCATGTGAGGGCACTCAGGATGATCTGCTCCATAGCCTACTCAGGCAGTGAGGTCAGACTGCAAAACCTGTAGTACCAAATATTCTACCTCCAGTACTTCTTGTGGATGAGTGTCACATTTCCCATTTTCCATTCAACTTGGACTTCCCTGCTTAGCCAGAACAGCTGATCTGATAAATGATGGAAAATCATTAACCCTATGATGAGCACTTCTCCCAGCTCTCTCAGTACTCCTGGGTGATTCCCATCCAGCCCCGTAGACTTTTGTCGTCTGATTGATGTAGCAGGTCACTCAGCTTTTCCCCGTGAATGATGGGGGCTTCATGCTGTTCCTCACCCCTGTCTTTCAGCTCAGGGTGCTGGTACCTGGACAACAACTGGTCTAATTATGTGCTTAAATGTATTTGATTTAAACCTAAACTGAATAATGAGGTTGCATAAAATGTTTGGGCATTGGCTTGGAAAATGCTAATGGAAAAGGATCATTAAGCAAGGCAATAGTCATACAGAGGTAATCATCACAATACTTTTCTGTTGCATTTCCATGACTACATAACAGTACTTCTATAACAATTTCAGTTACAATGAAATGTAATTTCATTTTGAAATTATATTTTCATTTAATTTGTTTGTTAAAGTTCAAATGCAGTTCCATTCAATGTCCTTTTCTCTCTCTTGCGTAGATCTGAAAAGTCTGACTGACAAGATCTGACTTCTCATTCCCTGTTTCCTCATGTTAACTCTCCTCTTGCTCACGCTGCTACCACTACACTTCTTCACAGATTTAATAATACTTTACCAGATGGATTAAAGCAGATGGACTATATTTATCTCTACTTTTTTCCCCTCTTATTCTCTAAATAAGAGTGAATTGCTTGCACCTAGTAAATTTCCCATACTTTTCTAGGGGAAAAAATAAAATAATATCAAAGAGTAATTCTTTAGCCCCAATTAGTAATTTGTGCACAAAAATTTATAAACATTCATAAGACTGTTCATAGAAATTAAATTTCAAATCTGTAATTTCATAAAAGATGGCTTTTCCTTTTCCAGTCCTTTCACTGGACTGCAGAAAACAATTCAAATGCAAGACCATAGTTTTTTTCAGAAATTCTCTATTTAAACTTCAAGTTTATAGTGTTGCCAACACATTTCAGAAATTCAGGTGAATACTTTATATATCGCTCTTAACAATGCTGTCAAAAAGCTTGGTTGTACAATACCATTTTAAATCTTGTACTTTAGTTGCAAGTAAATTCAAGTCTGTGACTATGAAAAGTTTCCTAGATGCTCATTTTGCTTTTTAGAGAAAACCAAATGAAATCAATAACTTCACCAAAGGCATTTCACGCATTTAGTGAAAAGCCAACCATGTAGGTACAGTTTCAAACACCTCAGCTGGCCATTTCATGGGTAGCACTGTCTTCTAAGCAGAAACAGATTTGGCTCCATTGTCTCCAGCCAGCTCAGCCAAGTGATGTCTTTTGAAAAGGGAAGATGTGGGCAGAGCTGTGAGGAGGCTGCTCATGGACACAGGCTGCCTCTGCCACTGGCTCTCTGTGTGAAAATACAGCTCAGCTTCTTGTGGAACAAAAATCACTCTTATGAAGAGCTATGAAAGGAGCTGGGGCTGTTTAGCTTGAGGAAGAGGAGGCTGAGGGAAGACCTCATCGCGCTCTACAACTACTTGAAAGGACATTGTAGAGAGGTTGGTGCTGGTCTCTTCTCAAGGTAATTAGCAATAGAATGAGAGGGAATGGCTTCAAGCTGCAACAGGGTAGGTTTAGGCTGGACATTAGGAAAGAAACGGAAGGTGGTCAAGTCACTATCCCTGAATGTGTTTAAGAGTAAAATGGATGTGGTGTTGAGGGATCTGGTGTAGGGGAGAACTTTGTAGAGTAGGGCTTATGGTTGGACTTGATGATCCCAAGGGTCTTTTCCAACTTGAATGATTCTATGATTCTATGATTCTATGAGTGGAAGTTGTAAATGCACACTCTTATGAAATGTGTCCCTACCCATCAAAAATGGAATAATGACTTTTGTTCATCCTTCCAGTTGTCATGGTTGTACTTAAACTTCATTTTAAAACTGTGGAGTTTTTTGGCACAGGCAACAGGCACAGTGTGTGACTTTGAGCTTTCCAAGTATGGGATGGGTGTTGAATCATGCATCAAGACTATAATGAATTCAGTTCTCACTGGGCTTGTAAAACATGCCCATGTAAAAGTTGTCCAAAGCTCACAGCAGATCTCTTTAAAGATGTGGTACCATCAGCATGTATAGTAATCAGACTTTAAAAGTAATAGTCATTAAGAGAGGAAAAATGCTATGTTTTTTTCAAATTTAGGTGGAAAGTAGCATAAACAGTAGGAAACATTCTCTCATAAAAGCACATGCTACGACCAGAAATTGTGCATAAGCATCGGGAAAAAGGGAGAGGCAGTAAAGACAGGAATTTCATTTCAAGGCAAAAAAGAAACTGAAACCTCAGAGCAGTTTCAGTCTTTATCAACAAGATCCTTTACAGGACAGGCCAGCACCAGTGTGAACTGCGGAAGTTGAACAGCTTGCTTTACAAATGAATGGGATGACAGAGGTACTCTTAAATCCTCTCCAGTTACATGGAATCTTAATAGCATTGGGAATTTCTTTGCAATTTTATTGCACTATTATCATAGAATCACAGAGTGGTTCGGGAAGAGACCTTAAAGATCATCAAGTTCCAAGCCCCCTGCCATGGGCAGGGACACCTCCCACTAGACCAGGTTGCTCCAAGCCCCATCCAGCCTGGCCTTGAACCCTTCCGAGATGAGGCATCTACAACTTTCCTTTGCAAGACTGTGTTTTCAAAAATACTCAGTTTTATCTTTCAAAAATGTCTCTAAGTATAAAATTGGTCCCAATTTCTCTAACATATCAAACCATTCTATTCCTAGCCATATTCAAATACCTTAAAGCACGCTATGGGGAAAGCTCTTGCAGTCAGGGGCATTACAGGACAAGTTCTCAAGGGTTCCCAAACTTACAGTTCTGCCTTCAACTGTTTTCTCAAGTATGTTTAAGTGCTACTACAACAGTCCTGCATAAAGCTCCTGCTAGAAATGTAGTTATGATGCTGGCAACTGTACTGAATCTGTGCTTTAGCTGGACTCTGTTGTTTCTAATATATTAAAAAATGCCTCATCCTTAACCTTTCTGGGCATAATTTTCATGTATTCCTCTTTGTACCCATCAATTTTATTTGCATTTCATTGTTGTTTTCAGTTTGAATTTCGTCTGTATTTCCCATTTGCTATGTACTGGAGGGATGGAGAGTTTTGTTTTCTCAGTGTTCACTTCAGCTCAGCAAGTATGGAATTTAAATAAAAATGTCTTTCTTTATCTTTCACATATTAAAATATTTTTAAATAATTCCCCTTTATCACTCACATTTATATATTAATATTTTCCTTCTCCAGTCTTGTGTATGTCCACTTCCATGGTAAAGACTTTTTTCCTGTTTTAAATTTTATTCACCTTGAGTTGATTCTTATCTTTCTAAATGTAAAATTAACCATTGTTTTTTTTTACTGACCATATCAGAAACCAGTTTTCAGCCTCCAGATTCGGTAGGGATATCTCAACATTTGAGATTAATTACTGGAGTAATTAAAGCAAGTGGTTATTAATTTTGTCATGAATATATGGAGGAAAATGCAATATAAATAATTTGTTAGAAATGCAAAATATATTTAAGAGGGAGAACTAAAGGTGCAGCCCACCTATCTCCAAATGTTAATAAAATTGCTAATCTGCTGCTTGCTCAGAAAACAAAAATCAGAGCTGATTGCAGTCATTTCCATCCCCACAATTTTCAGTGACAGAAAAAAAATTATAGGGTAGCAAAGCCTACAACAATTCAAATTTGGTTTAGTACATATAATTAAATACTCAGTTGTTGAGTACACTCAATTAAACAGTGTGGCATGAGGCTCATCTAATTTCCTTGTTCCAACACACCGACACCCACCACCGAAGTTCATGGTTTTTATTTTATTTTACAGAGCTATTCCTGCTAAGCTAAATTAGCAGGAACATTTTAATCAAAGCTTGCAGAGGGTAGTCCCTTGCCAGTCCCCCTTGCCTTGGGAGGATTAGAGCTTAGCGCATGCAGAGGGTGTGTTTGGTTAAAAACATCTGTGCACTGATATATGGTCAATTCATCCCGTGGCACAGAGAGACTGGCTAAAGTGTATTATTTTATCGCAGCTCTAATAAGCTACAATTAATGTAAACACTACTTTTCTTGCTTTTGTACATTCTGCAGAATGAAATGACAACCTGAGTGTTTGGAAAACCGTGCAGATTAGTGACCTTTGGAGAATGATGGAGTGAGCACTGGTAAAACAAAGCCTGAAATCATGGCAGCTTCTTGCCTCTCTATAGTCCCCTCAGCAGAGAAGTGTAGTTTAGTTCTCAACGAGTTGGGCTTGCTGTATAGTATGAAATATTTGATGTTTATTTTATGATAGTGTTTAGGAATAAGAAACCTCAATAAAACATCAAATTTTAATGTTCAGTTGTTCAGTAGGAGTGTTCCTGTGTGACCTATTATTTTTTTCAGTACGACTTCTCATTGAAGATGAACTGGAAAAGGTGTAACAGCATTTCTTACTGAAAAGAAAATTGACTGAAGTGAGCTTAAGTTGAGATCTTTAGTCATTAATGAAATAGCACTACATATCTATTAGTACGTGAGTCTGTTTTGGTTCTTTGGATATATTAGAATTACTATTTGCTATGTATTCCTGGTCTTCTTCAAAAATAGCACAGCCAGTTGGAAATGTGATTGCATTAACCATATTAAATGGGTATATTTTTACACTAACAACAGCCAGAAAACAGTTTTTTACATACAAGTATAATAACTAAGATACCATAACAAGAAGACAGTGCCATGGTCTTCATAGTGGAGCAGCAGGAGTACAAGAGACCACAGCCACAACCTGAAACAAGAGAAGTGCCAACTGAATATAGAGAAATCCTTTTTCCCCATGATGACATGGTCAGTCACTTCCGTGGATCTGGTAAAGCATATCCTATTCAGCTTCACCATATGGACTAAGAACCCGTACACTTGGCCTTCCATATGTTCATACACATAAAATCAAGATAGATTAAAATTCCGGTACTGCTTTGGAGGGTCTCAGATCTTCCTCAAGTGCAATTTGCTCTTTTCTAATCAAGAGACAGCCTGATTTTTATTATTTTTTTTTACTCTTGAAGAGCATTTGAATTATTTGTCCTTGAAAACCATTTTTCCCATTATTTTTCTTGTGTTTTAAAAGACTTCTAACAATGGAGATTTTCAGTAATTAAAAGACTTAAAGTAAAATGAAATCCTGTATTCTGTATTGCATGCTTTCATTAAAATGCATTGTGTTACAGATGAAGAATAATTCCCCAGATGAAAATAAACTGCTAACATAAAAATGCCTTTATTTTGAACTATTGTTGAAAAAAAAAATAGTTCTTGCTGTTGCTCACATTTCACATTCACTGCTGTCTCTGTTCACTGTAAAAAAAAAGGATTGCTTGGTGTATTTTCAGTAACATCTTTGTAGGAAAGCATTTCTGTTGGATGAGATTAGGTGCTCTGAGCAAATAGGCAGCAAAATGTATTCTGCCCAGGGACTATTAATAGTGCCTTTCTCTTTGCTTGACCTGTCTCTTGATTCCTGCATATTTGCTCCTTGAGTGGTTCTGGGTGCTCAGCCCAAACTCAATCTATGACAGCCACTAGTTCCCACAGGTGGCAAATAATCCTTAAAAAATAAAAAGGGGCTCTTTTAGCAAACGGATCCAATGTTGTATGAGCAGAAGTCTTTCCTGACCATGCAGCAGACCTATATGCTGCAGAGTTAATGACAGCAAATTTTGCTGTGTAGGTGGAGTGGAATAGTCTTTAGTTTCAAAAGTGAAGGGTTCTTCAGTGTGAGGACCTGAGCTGTCAGGAAGAGCCGATTCCTCATCAACACTGTCAAAGAGGAGCTGTCAAAGGCTGTCATCCTTGCACACACACTGAAAGGTCCTCATACTGGCTCTGTCTGGGACAAAGTTAACTTTGTTCATAGCAGCTCATAAAGTGCTGTGTTGTAGGTTTGTGGCTAGAACAGTGTTGAAAACACAGTAATATTTCAGCTGTTGCTGAGCAGTGCTTGCACAGCACCAAGGCTTTCTCTTTTTCCTGCTCTGCTCTCCCAGAAGGCAGGCTGGGGGCAGGTAAAATATGGGGAGTGGACACAGCCAGGACAGCTGACCCTAAGCAGCCAAAGGGCTAGTCCATAGCACATATCATGATGCTCAGCAATAAAACTGCGGTACAGAGAGGGGTTTGGTACTTGGAGCCATTGCTCAGATACTCGCTGGGCCTCTGTCTGCTTGAGGGAGTCATTACCTCCACACCACTTGTTTTTTTTTCCTTCTTCACTAAACTGTCTTTATCTGAACCCAGGAATTTTATCACTTTTTTCTCTTCCTGTTCCCTCCTCTGCTGAGGGAGAGAGGGAGTGAGCCAGCAGCTGAGGGGGTGCTTGGCTGCTGGCTGGGGTCAACCCACGACAATGTCTTTTTTATGTATTTTTTGATACTGCCAAGAGACATTACCAGGCTCCAGAATAGATCTTAGAATAGGTTTTAAATGAAAAGAGAGTTAGTATTTAAATGTTTAAATGCTTATCTCAGCAAAATTAAGGAATTTTGAATGTATGACTTCTGACTTCTTATTTACTAATCAGATAAGAAAGCCATAATTACTAACCATAGCTAGTTGGTTACCCAACCTATAGTTGGGTTGACTTTTAAGAAACATATTCTGAAAGAAAAATACTTAGATCTAGTAAACACAGGTGTAACCACACACTTTTCAATGGCAAGATGGGTTTCTTTGACTTTGCCTTCTCTACTATAATGAATAGTGTTGCAGTGCAAATGAGAACAGAGTATTTTGTTCTACAAAACAAGACATACTTCACACCTGGTACCCACGATGCCTGAGAATAGGATGAGGCAACAATCAGTAAATTCTATATGCTAGCCACAGTGTGCTTTTGAGGCAGCTACCTGTGAGGTGTTCCCTGTGAGATACACGCTTTTCTCTGCCTTTGGCCTTTGGTACTACTATAGGTCTTGCACTCAGATCTGTAGTGCAAAAGGGATATTGAAAATTGGATATTCTGTGGGCTAATGCATGGGGGGGAAGTGTGAGTAATACCCTTAGTCCTTTCCTCTACCACTGTACCCTTCTGTAAAGAGAAACTGAGCCTTAACTCGATGCTTATCAAAATTATTAGAACTTATGCAAAGCAAAATATGCGGGTGTCTGCCATATAATATCACACAGTTTCTCCTACCATAAATAGCTACAAGGAAAACTAATGTATGCTGATTAAATTTTCATTTTCTAACATCATTCTCCAAACACCAGTATTGGCACCTCAAACAAGTAATAACAGCCATTAGCCTGTCTGGGAGCAATTTGGCTTTGCCAGGACTGTTGGATGCCAAAGTAGAGAATATGTTTTGTCCCCAGTGAGATCTGTGTCTTTGCTTTGCTCTTTGCCAGATGCTAAAAGGGAAAATGTTTAAAATGTTGTATGAATTTTGGATTGAATGCAACATGATGTTTCTTTTTTCTGGAATTTATAAGCAAAGCAGTTTAAAAACAAAAACACCTTAGTGATGCTTTAGATAGCTAAAGCAGATGGAAGAGACTATGTGTGAACATTTTATTTATGCATTTTGAAAGGCATGAAAAACCCTAATGTGTTGCTCTGTACTAATTTTCTAACAAGAAGATAGAGAATTTCACTTCTCTACCACAAGATCTCTGCTGATTTCTTCTCTTAATAGTCTCCTCTCTTCCTTAATAAGAGCAAAAAGTTTTGATTTGGAAAAAAAAAAAAAGGGAAAAGAAGTATTTAAATGGATTTTCTTTGAATGTTATGTAAATGGAGTGCTTTGAATGTTACATTTTATCAGTATTAATCAATACATCCAAATCATCTGGTGTTGTATTTAATGAAAATTGTTCATTTACATTTTTAGTCTTCCAAGTGATCAACTTATCTCAGCTTGCCAAGTATCTAACACAGCTCCTCAGTGTACCATGGCGTTTTCCCTCTGGTTGAGGTAGGGGAGGATTTGATCTGGAATGGAAGAAAAGTTAATTAATTTTGGAATTTTCTGTGGAATGGGATTTCCTTTTCTCAGTCACCTACAAACCCAGTTACTTTCTCCTCTGCTTTTCTTCCTGGTTACATTCTGGGAGAGTAAATTATTTGATCAGGCTGCATAGCCGGATCGCAAGTGGTGAAAGATACTAGTGGATAAAATTTGCAGGTTGAAAATATTGTAACTAGATTCCCAAGTGCAAGAACTGTGTTCAAATCCATGAATTCACATGCCTTGCACGTTCCAGATGCCAAATTGTGCTCTAAGCTCCAAGTACAGTTACCAGTATGTTTCTTTCAATGAAAGAGTAAGCTGCTTCCAGTCATGATCCTTGCTCCTGTCCTGCTGTCTTATTTATATAGTGTGATCAACTGGAAGGAAAATTTCATGGCTGAAAATTAAACCAGCAATGAAAAAAAAGGCTATTTTTAACTCATTCCTGGTTCTTGCCTCTCACACAGCTCCACAAACAATTGCAGTGGTGTAAGTCAAGCAATGACATTGGAGCAGTGCCCATTGAAGCTGTTCAAAGAAACGTAAGCATAAACAAATTGTATTCCTTTGCTGTGATGAGCTGGATACAAGTGCTTGTAAGTCTGTTTTCCCTTTTTGAAATAATCCTTATGAGAGCTGCTAACTGTCAATTAATTTTAATGAAACACCAAGTCTGAAATCTTAAGATGTTCAAGTTCATCCTGCACATTGCTTCATCACTTCCCAGCCGGCAGCATTCAGCTAACACGATCCTTCATTTCCACGGCAAGCATTTGGAAACCAAATGCACACAAAAAGTTCAACAAAATTAAAAATATTAAAATTCCCAGGTCCCTGTTCCCTCACTCTACTTCTTCCCATGTACACACCTCTTTGAACAACTAAAAATACCAAAATTTCCTTATGGAGTATATTTGGTAAAATGGATGTCAATATTAGCTCCTGCTGGCTTCTATCCTAGGACTATTTTCATGCAAAGGTTACGGTTGAGTCCCAACTTGACTTTCCAGAAACACATACTAAACTTTGGAGTAATTCTTACTGCTATGATTTACCTTGCTTAAAACCATAGTTTTCCTTTGCTTTCGTTTCCTCAGTTTTCCTGCAAGTTCTATTTTTCTTGCTGTTTGATATGATTATTGAATTGTCCTGAAGACTACATATCTCTAAAAAGCAGCAAGATCCTGGCACTAAGCAGAAGATGGTTAAAGAAGCTGAGATGTTTTCTTTCTGCTCACACCAACCTGCAGCTTGAAGGTCCTTTCAATCCTGTGTAAAACCCTCACTGGACGTCTTCACCTGACACTGAGAAATTATTTGAATGCCTCATAATATCACATAGTATATCTATTTGTTAGGCAGATGTACTTACCAAAAACATAAAGCTGTTACTCAAAGAAACTGTTAAATTCACCCACTTTTTCAGATTTTTCAGATTGGAAATGGATAAGGTTCTCTTTTCATTAGTATTTGGTAACTCCAAAAAGTCTGACTTTCTGCTCAAAAATTTAAATTTAAGTAAATGGTCAGTTTTATAACTATTAAATCAAACACATATATGAGTAGGACCATCAGAGATTTTTAATTGGCTTTGATTGAGCAATTACTTTTGAGGGAGAGAGGTCTGGTTTGCTCATACAGAGTGATGTAACCATAAATCTCTTCAGTGATGATTTGCAAAAACTCTACATATTTGGTTTACGCTCTAACCATAGAAGCTCTTCTCTGCTTCTTCCACACTTGTTCCTCCTTCTTCCTGTGCTCCTTTCTGCAAGCTGTATGTTACTACAGAATACTCTCCTTATTTATCAAAACTTCTCTCTGATTCCCAGTGTTGGTTTTTTTTTTTAAAAAGAACAAGTTTAGAAACACTTTTTCTGCATATTTTTTAATGCTGGAATTTGAAGGAGTGTAGCTACAGTTTCAGTTTTGTTTAGTATTAATATATTTAAATAAAGCCAGTTAGGATGCTGGAACAAGAAACTATCTGAATTATTTTGAATATTAGTAAAAAAACAATGTAATCAGATTTTTAATAGGTTTTCTTTGTTCCATCTATTTCCCAAAACCATGTATATGGGCAGAAAAAATCTTTTTAGACACTATTTCTCCGCGGTTCCCTGTTTTGACATCTCTAAATCAATTTGAGCATGACTTTTTCAATTCTAACAGGTTCTTTTCCACTGAGCTGAACTTCATACACCTTTACTAGTGGCAGGTTGAATATCTGAAGGAGAGGAAAAACATGTTTCTAAATGAGTTTGGTGAGTCAGGTGAAAAATGAAGATAGCCAGCTGCCACATATACCATTCAACTCTAGTTTCTCATGATGTGGCCGCTTTTGAACTTGTCAGCTGGCTTTAGGTGCTTCCACACAGCCAGCAATTTGGGAAGAGGTAGCTTAGGGGATATAGGGGGTCTATTTGCCCAATACCACTTTCATAGGAGGGATTCCATGCACTCGTTGCTTTAGCACCAAATCTAATGCTGTCCCTTCCTCATAATTTTAGGTCTTTCAGCAATTCAAGCACTTTTTTTAACTTTTACACATTTTTCTTCATAGAATGGTCCAGGCTGGAAGGGACCTCTAGGGTCATCTCGTCCTACCTCCTGACAGTCAGCAGGGACACCCCCAACTAGACCAGGTTGTCCAGGGCCTCCGCTGAGCCTCACCTTGAATATCTCCAGGGAAGGGGCCTCAACCACCTCCCTGAGCAACCTGTTCCAGTGCTCCACCACCCTCACGGCAAAGAACTTATTTTTAATATCCAATCTAAATCTGCTCTTCTCCAGCTTGCCAAGTCAACACTTTGGCTCTTAACAGTGAATGTGCCTTTTTCAGTGCTGCACATTATGGATTTTTGGTTTTCCATGACTGTGAAATTGTGAATCTCCTGCAGAAAAGCAGCTTTTCTTTTTTCTTTGTTTCTAGTTCTTTTTTCTATTTTTCTTTTTTTTTCTTTTTTTTTCTTTTTTTTTCTTTTTTTTTCTTTTTTTTTCTTTTTTTTTCTTTTTTTTTCTTTTTTCTTTATTTTTTATTTTCTTATTTCTTTTCTTTTTATTTTTTTTCTTTTTTCTTTTTCCTTTTTCTTTTTTCTTTTTTTCCTTTTTCTTTTTTCCTGGCACCGTTCCAAGGTGCTGCTGTTTGAATGAAAGGTTATTTAGGTGACCAACCGCTCCTTGTTGCCATACCAACCCAGCTGATGGGGTAGGCTCACTGCTGAGCAGCTGCCTTGGTACAAGTAGAGGTTTTACAAGCTAAAACACAAGCAGCTGGCTTGGTTCGAATTGGTTTTACATGACAATCCACAGCTCTTGAAGGCTGCATTAAGACATCTGCTGGCCTATGAAGCAAGTGGTTAGAAATGTGTTCAGCTGTAACTCTAAAACCATAATTCCTCATTTTAATAGTGCAGTTTCTAGCCTTGTGAAAAATAAGCTGTATTTATGAAATGTAGCAAACAAAATGCAAGTGGTCTGTAACTAAGCTCCTTACTATCATTGATTTTCATGACCTGTCAAGAGATTAAAATTAGAGTATTTTTATACATAATTGGGAGAAAAGTCTGATTTGCTCTTGCAAAATTCTCTCAGGAAGTTATTTGATAAAGTGGCAGTACAAGAATGTGATAGTATTTCTGGATTTCAATCAGAGCTGATTTATTTTAAAAAATTAAAAATACACAACTTTTTAATTCTCTTATTTATTCATCAAATATCAGGCTTTATTACTGGTATGTAACAAAGGATGCACAGGTCCCAATAAAAGTCTTATTCTTTGATGTAATTCATGTCATGTGCTAAGACATTTCTGTACTCCTTTCTCCAGATCATTCACCGTAGTAGCTCTATAAACTCTTGTCGTCAGACACAAACATAACAATTAAAGGCTTCCTCTGAGAACACAAGGAAGGCTGGAGATTAAGTCTTTTCTTTAATTTGTCTGTTTCTTATTGTATGTTTCTGTATTTTTGAGCAGGTCTGCCAAGAAGTCATTCCCTGGCATACCTGTAACAAGAAAAAGACCAGGAGTAGCCAGTAGGGCTGTACCAAAACAGTTGGCCAGCCTTCTTCCTTCCCATGAGGAAATGGCCTATTCTGTGAACAAGGGACAAAACATTCAATTTTGATTACCCTGACTTTAGCCAGGCCTCCAACACCATCTGCCACAGCTTTCTCACAGAAAAAAACTGGAGGGAGAGGGTTTGGATAGATGTACGTTAAGGCCAGTAGGAAACTGATGGGACTTGCAGGCTCAAAGCAGAGTCCCCAGTTTGCAGCCTGGCTGTGGCTAGTGCAACGCACTGGTCCCAGGAGTCGATTGCGGAGCAGATATTGTTAAACATCTCCATTTGTGCCCTGAATGATGGGATACATCCAGTGTGCCCTCAGAAGCTTGCAGATGGCACCAAATTAGAAAAAGTCAATATGCTGGAAGAAAGGGTTGTGTGTCAGAGGGGCTCTGGCAGGTGTGAGGAACAGGTTTCACAGGAGAAACCTCAGGAATTTTGGCAAAGAGGAATTCCAGTAACTGGGACAAAATTATCCAAGGCAACAGCAGAAGCTGGGCTCTGGCTGACTGGGGGGTAGGTCTAGAGAAAATAGCCTGAAGTGCTGGTAAACAAGAAATTAGGTGATACTGCTGCACTAGCAAGAGTGTATGAAGAAGTCAAGGAGAGCGATTATTTCTTTCTAGTCATCATTTTTGAGGAAGTCTGACTTGCTACATACTCTTCTGTGTCCCCTTCCTCCCCATTACAAAAGCAAGGTCAAGAAACTGGAGGAAGTCCAGCAGAAAGGCTCTAAAATATTTAAGCTACACTGTAGCATAGCATATGAAGAGAGGTTATAAAGGTGGCTTATTTCAGCCTGGATTAGACTAAAGCTGAGGGAGCATAACTGTAGTCTTCAGCTACCTAAGTGCAGGCTAGAGAAGATTAACTCCAGCTTCTTTATGAAGTGTAGAGAATGACATTGGAACATGTTGCCCAAAGATGTGAAATCTCCATTCTTGCAGATATCCAAAAGTTGACTGGACAAGGCCCTCAGCAACCTTATCTAAGATGGAAGTTGGCTCCATAAGTTAGGCTGGGGACATGGGAGTGAATTGGATCCCTTCTAACCTTAATTACTCTCTGATTCTAAACTCAAGTTAAGCAGAGGGGATCTCTGTTCTCTCCCAGGAAAGTTATAAATGGCTATATTTAGTCACTCTGATAAGGTCAATGAAAGCAATAAATGCCTTCTTAGAATTGCTGAAAATGGATTAAACACTGCCTTCAGCTAACCCAGCATTAGAGATATCACAATCTGACTTCTCTTTACCACTCATTGCCTGGTGACACACTTTGGCAGTGGTGACTTATTAGATAAATCTAACAATTGCAGGGCTGAATCTTGTTCCATTTAGTGATACTTCCCTGAGCATCTGTACTATCCCTTTAGGCATGCCCTATTGGCAATCTGTGTGCTATGCTTACAATTAGTCTGTCTCAGAGTTGAAGGGGTTTGTGTATCTCCCACCTTTTTAAAACCACGATGTAGGCACTATTGTACTGCATTGTAATATCATTTATGGATATAGGTGCTCATAAGATGTAATCTTGACCTTATTGAAACAAGTGGTTAATCCCCACTAATTGTACTAAGGATTCCACTCTACTGTTTCGGCAAGATTCAATGACAAATCAGCTCCAAGAGCCTGATGTTTGTTTGGTGACTGTTCCATAATATGAGAGCCAGATAACCTTCTCTGATAAGAGATAAAGAACTAATTAAAATTAGGGCTTGCATATTTCCATTTCTCATAATCCTTCTATCTTCTGAAAGTTTTAAAAACAGGTACTGATACAGAAAAGAGAGAAGGAATCAGAACTGATCCTCGGGAAGGTGTTGTACGGAGAATTTAGCAAAGCATTTTGCCCTCTTGTCAAAGAATAAGGTTTCTGTGAAACTCCACAGCTTGATGCATTCAAGTCCTTTTTTATTGACACTTAAAAGAACAATTAGAGAGTTCTTGCTGGCTCTGACCAGTACCAGGATGCGTGGATATACACTGATGACATAACTGAGTTATCTGAAACATTGATTATTGTATCTGTGCATTACGAAACACCTTTGCCTTTAATATGCAGCATAAAAACCTATTTTGTCAATTCATGCATGAGCAGAAAGTGAGAAACACACTATGCTTTCTTAATCCTTTATGTGCTGGAAAGGCTGCCTTAGTGTTAAAATGCTTTCAGCATATTCGTGTCATCACTAGTAAGGCTAAGATAATTTCTCAGTGTAAAGCAGCCAGACTCACATATTAGAAAGCTAACAGGTGCTGTCTCTCATACCCTACTGCTAGGAATGGTTTAGCACCTCAGAGGCCAAGCACAAATACTTAACTGAAAACAGGGTTCAGGTCTTTCTTGAGCAGTATTTTGTATTTTCTCCCCAAAGTGTAATTTGGACACTCAATCATCAACTCTAAAAACATTTAGGAGACAACATTATATTCAACAAACAAGTACCATACAGACCAGAAGGTTTCAAGTTCATTGTCAGAAATTTAATGCGAAACAGATCATAAGAGAAAACTGGAATAAGTGATTTTAGAGCTTCCTAAAAGTATTCAGTTCAGTTGTGATGCTGGTTTATTATTCTAACACTAATGAATCCCTTATTGTTTTCTTGCCAAAGATATGCTAAACACATACATTCTACTGCCATGACACCCTCTGTGGGAAAAGGAAAATATTATGGATATTTAGGAAATCATCAGTACCTTCCCTTTAACAGTCCTGAGAACTGAAGCAAGTAATGGGGTCTCAGAAAGCTCCAGTGTGCTTTTAAGGCACAGAACCTCTTCAGACCCAGGCGGAGGGTTACAATGGGAATGAATGCCTGGTCTCTATTTTGAGATTATCAGTATTCAAGGACTCTACACAACTGTTTTCCTTTCATAATTTTTTTTAATGCACGTGTTTTTAAATATTTTTTTTCAATTTTAAATTTGCTTTGATAGTCAGGAGTACCTAGGCCCAGGGTACACAACCCAGACAGAGTCTATGGTGCAGTGGGCATCAAGGTGCTGGCTTTCAGTCAGTGGTGATGAGAGCTGTGGACCAAAACCAACACTGACTCTAGACTGTGAATACTAAATATTGTCATGGTTATTAATTCACACATAGGAAGTAAACACAAATGCCCTTAATCATACTGAGTGGAATTATCTCACGATCAAGATGTTTATTTTAGATAGGTTTTGGTCATTTAGTGTGCTTGTTTTGACTGAATGTCAAATTAGAACTAATAATCCTCATCG
Source organism: Jacana jacana (assembly GCA_013400555.1). Taxonomy (NCBI): domain Eukaryota; kingdom Metazoa; phylum Chordata; class Aves; order Charadriiformes; family Jacanidae; genus Jacana; species Jacana jacana. Next base: position 5,388 of record VZTM01006566.1, on the reverse strand, counting down.
TTGACTGTGACTCATGAAAATTTCTGGAGTGTTTCCAGATAAGAATTTACTGTTACAGTTTATAACAAGTGATACAATTTAAAGATATACACCACACAACCCACTGTCGGAAATACTTGTGGGAATGCAGAGAAAATGGCTTCTGGGACTGCCACCGGGTTCTAGAATTACAGTGAAATGGTCAGTGCTCTCTTTCCAATGCAACATTTTTATTTATATGTTTACCTCAGACTGTTTCTTTCCTTCCATTGCAATCAGAATTAACTTCAGTAAAATACCACAGTATCAATGCACTCATAAGGACAGTCCTTACTCTTCCAACACAAGACGCTAATTTTATGATAAGCTTTTATTTGTTGAGGTCTGTGTTGGTTCTTAGGGGAAAAAAAGTCCATCTTGGCATCAAAAAAACCCAAATTCACGGCTTGCAAAATGCACCGTTATTTATCTTGTACCTGTTAAAATCAACAGAATGTTTCAGACATTTTCTTTTGTAACTGGATCAGATAAATAGGCAATACAGGTTATTTGATTTAGACTGCACATTCAGATTTTAGATTAAACTAATTAAATTCAGCATTTCTATCTCTATATGTTGTGTTGCATCGATGTTACTCCCATTATATCTTGCCTACTACAAAGTAAAAATTTAATAATATGAGATTAATAGCAGGTATTTCCTGGCATATTTATACAGAAGATGATTTCTATTATTGTGTGGTTAGGAATAACTGCTAATGAATAAATTAGACAAATAAGACTTTTCTGGGCATGTACATAAGTGTCTGGCTACTTCCAAATGACCTCACAAAGCTGGTATCCAACTCAGCATAACTACACACTGTAATTTGGAAATCAAACTACAAATTGACTCCTGCATCACCAAATTGTCAGTAGCTGCCAATCTTGTATTTCACAGAACTGTAACACATTTAAGGAGTTTGTAGAAAGGGAAACACTAACATCTCTGACCATTATGACACCAAAAAATCCATGTCCATGAGAGTCTCGTTCTCTGTATCTGAGTAGTTCAAGCAAGTTCTTGGCAGATTTGTCACATTAGAAGTGAAATCTCTTGTCGTGGTTTGAAACTTGAAATTTATATGAAATTATAGCTTTGTTTCATAATCCTGCTTGGCCCAGATCCTTTCTTCTGACAATCAATCACACCTGCCTTTGACAGCAGTATGGGCAAAGACGGGTAAAACAAAAACAAAACAGAAAGCTGTTTCTGCTTAATTTAATTAGGTGATTGCTGAGTTAGCAAAGTTTGAGTTACAGGTTATATTGTGTAAATTACCAAGAAAACCACAAAAGTTTAGGCCAGTTTCTTCAGAATAGGTCTCATTTTCAGTTCACAGCTGTAACAATTATGGCATATCACAAATGCCTCACAGGAAAACATACGCAGGTTATAAAAATAATATGAATAGCTGAAACCAAAACCAAATATTTTGACTTTGCACAAAATTTGCCTTTTTTAGATTCCCCATAGGCTAGAAACTTTCAGTTCCTTTTTCATGGAAATGATGGAGGGAGAAGAGCCTGGAGAGAAAAACCCACGATGATTTCCAACACCCCACACCAATGAATGAATGAATGAATGAATGGTGCTTTCCCCGCTCATTTGTTCAATCCTAATGGCTGTAGCAGTTTTAGAAATTAGACTCTGAAAATGCATATTTGAGAAAATAATGCCACTGGAGACAGTGTTACTGTACCATGTGTCAGAGGTCAGAAAGCTTTTGCTATTTAACTCCAAAACTGTAGAAAGGAAAGGATGAATGTCCATGCAATAGCAAGTTTTCTGTTCTGTCATCAGGAGATTATTAATGCTTTAAAATGTGTGGATAAACACCAGCTCTGAGCTTAGCATTATTTTATACACCTTCTATAAAATAGATTTTATATTATTATATATGATTTATGTATAAGAAATATATATTATTTATAAGAAGAAACAATATATATTTCTTTTCTGTATCTAACTTACTCCTACACCTACAACAGCATTATGTCAGGAATGTCTTCACTTGAAACTTTACTAAATGATGACACAAACCATCTGGACTGTATTTTCATTTCCCAGGGAACTTTTCCTGGCCTGAAGTATGACTATCTTGAACTGTTTTACATTTTTTTATTTAATCTATGATATAAAACAGATTTTGAAAAGCAACATTTTGATCAAAAGGCAATTAATTCCAAGCAAAAATCCCTAGCACAAATTATTTGCTATCCAGCCAGTGGCTGTGGCTGTACGTAGTCCTGGAGCAACAGCATTTCAGCCTCAGCTACCCTTGCTGCCATGAGAGCAGGATTAGACGTTTCGCTGTTACGTGCACCATTGACAGGTTGATTTTCCAGGCTCAGACCTTTAATCTAAAAGTGAGCCCTACATTAAAAAGATAAATTTTTTTCTAGGGTCCTAGGAAGACAATTTGGGGCTGAGGATTGACAAATCTGAGGATTGGCTTTTTGTTTTCTACAGATACACAATAGCAGTTCTATTTCTAAAGAGGTGTGGAGGAGGTGCACTTTCTACTGCCCATATTTTGGGACTGATTTTCTCTCAACCTACCTACCTAATCTCTACAAACTACTATATGTTGCCTGTAGGTGCTGAGGTCCAGCTGACAATGTCTCAGGGACAGAGACTGTGCAAATCTCATGTCTAATTTCCAGTCCTTTCCACAGCTCGGGGCAAGTTTACCTCTGAATACAGCCAGACCTTTGACACTCCTCAGGAGGGTTTCTGTAAGGGCTCCTCACAAATTTGTGAAATAGCATGTGGTTTGGAAGCTATCCCTGTGTTCATTCACTTTCATTTCCTTTTCAGAGACAGAAATTGGTTTAACAGATTTCATTCTGTCTTAAAGTTTCTTTGACTGAAAACAATCAGCCCTCTCTTCACTTTTTCTTCTTGCTGCATTTATAAATCAGCCTTTTAATCAGAGTTTATTATCACATACCTGAGTGTGACAGTAATGAAGAAATTCACCCATCACTTTGGGATTATTTGTTGTGCTATGGCAGGAACTTCTTGTTAGACATGAAAAGTTCTCTGTACTATCAAGACAACCCTTCTGTACTCCATATACTTCTCCACTACTCTGAAACGAATTAAATCATACAGTATGTTAAAAAAAAAGCATGCTTTCATTCATATGTTCTTGATTTACTGAAGAAATCTAAGTTAATTCTGCTCTTTGTCATTGTCTCTAGACCATGTTTCATACAAATCTCAGTACTGTTGGAGTATATCTTGGATGTAAATCTGTCACTTTTTAATATGACAGAAAACAGAATTTCCAGCTTCCCTTTTACAGGCTAAATCTACCACCTGCTTCTCAGAGACAGGGTCCTGATACGGGACCTGGAAAAGCCTGCGTGATCAAACCCCCAGAGTAGGTTCTCTTTTTCAGTCTTATATATAGGTTTGTAACAAAGATTGTTAACTAAGATTGTGCTTTCCAAAATATACTGTCTCCAGTCACCAGAAGGCGTAACGATTTTTAAATGAAAATTCTGGAAAATTAAAATTCTCATCCATCTGAAATACAGTGTCCTGGAACCCATTCTCATAGATTTGTAGAACTTCTCCATTTGTACTGTGAATAGTATATTTCTTTTATGTCTTTATATTTATATTACTCTTTTTGTTTCCTTTTGAAATACAAATATGTTTCCAGTTTGTGGGCTCTGTTGTATTTTTAATTACTGACCACCTTTATTTTCCTCCTGCAAGAGATGCTCATAAAAAAGTGGACTTTTAGTAATTTATTATTACACTGGGTTTATCATTGATCACAAGAATAGCAATGGCTTAAGGCAAGAATATTTTAGACAAATACCTCTTCAGACTTCAGAGCTTTGCTGCACGTTAATACATAGATAACATACCTGTTTTAATCTAGTTTTCAAAGTCCTAGAGGATAAGACTGTCAATCATGTGAAAGATTGTTTTCTTTCCTTACATACACAATGGAACTTTTTTTTTTGACCTGAAGATCTACAGATAAAAAATCCAAAAGCAGGTATTTTACCAGAGTGTACCTTACATTTATGCAACCCTGGTAGGTCTGGCTGTGAGCTGAATGCAGGAGAAGAGAAATTAGAAATGACTGTATAGTACTTCATGAGGAACTGATGTAGACCTTCAACATCTAAGATTCCAGATACTGGATCATTTCACAGAGACAGATATCTAGTTTTAAAATAACCAAAGCACACGCTCACTTTACTCAGAAGCTGTGATTTTCAGAAATACCCATAAGAAAAAAATTCTGGTCTTCTAAAGATATGGTAATGAGGAATAAAAATAATTTCTCTTTAATAGCCCTAAAGACACTTTCTTCTGTTATCAACATCTTCTCTCAAGTCTAATATGAGATCAAAGTGGGGTATGCGTCCTGCTGTTCTAGTGCAGTGATCCCATTATCATTCTGCTGCACAAGTTTGGTTTTTACCTGTGTCAGAAAACCAGAAATCCCATCAATCTTTGAATTAAATACCATATAACTTTCTGAGAAAGAAAGAAAATACCAAAACTAGAAGGAAACGAAGCCAAACTGGCAAGAGCAATAATATTCTCTTGTACATGCAAAATATCTAACTACAGAAATAACATTAGTGGTTCATCAATGATTATGACATGAAACCTTAACTGAATCTCTTTCCAATTATGCTCTACTTATACATAATCCTGTCTGCAATCTTCCACTGTCATCTAGTGTCCAAAAAACTTTCTGCAAGTGTTTGGTGATTACACAGAGGAATCAACTACTAATTTTTTTTGCAAATTAATTTAAAAACTTCTAATTAGAAGTTAATTCCTAATGTTTGAATATTCAAGGTTTTCTTCTGCCTGTAGAGTTGCTCAGCCTTGAAAAAGTTCGTGCAGCTGAACATGCATGTCTAGCAAGGAAATATGAAATGGAGAGGAAATGCAGAGCTTTGAAAATCAATGCCATTAAAAAAGGTAGTGGAAGGAACAGGGACTGTAGGACCAGTTGTGTTAGGGCTTTAAGAGAATGATGTGCTAGAAGAAAGCACAGTCAAACTATCTCAGTACAACTAAACAGAAGACCTAGGTAAATATATCTAGTGAAGAAAAACATGAGGACATACTGCTAAAAAACCCCTAAACATAACCAGCTAAAACTCTGAGTTGCCAAAATAAGAACATGCATTAAATATATTCCATACTTTCCCATGTATTGTCCCTCTTTCCTACATAAAATAACAAGAAAGCAAACATGATCCGTTTGAGTCATGCTCTCTAGGGCACTTGTAAGTTATTTCAGTGAGCACCCTGTTTCAGCTTGTGTAACGAGGAACGGAGCCATACTCACAGCTATTATGAATAATAGCCTTACTCTTCATAAA
>VZTM01006564.1:24141-37296 GCA_013400555.1 Jacana jacana | reverse complement strand
TTTTTAAACATAATATCACTAAATACAACCTTTCCTACACTCCTACTCAGCCAAAAAAAAAATGCTTAGATATTCATCCTATTGTGTTCTGTTTCATGAATCATCACTTTCTCTTGGCAAATATAATCATGCCCTACCATAGCTTTTAAAAATTTTAAAAATCTCTTCATTGACTATGTTGCACTGATTCCCTTTCCAAGTAGCTCATAGCTCCTTAGTGCTCTCTGCTGCTTTTATCCCTCATATTTATCACATTTACTAAATTTTGATCTCCCGCTTCTAACAGATCCTGTGTTCAAATCCCTTGATGGCCTGTCAAATTACTCAATAAGTGTCTTTATTCTTTCTTCCCTTCTTCTCTTTATAGCCAAAATCTTTCCTTACTCTGCTTGCATCCTTAAGATACTATTTGGCTGTGGCATTACCAAAATATCCACACATGTAGGGATATATATAAATAAAAATATATTTCTGTGCAAAATAGGCATGGCCATGCAAATGTTTGTTCCTGCATTTGTGTCTGTAGATATGTGGATGTGTATAGATATGCATGCACATAAGTGTAGACACATACGCATGCATAAACGTGGATCGGGGCACATGTGTGTAAATATATGCACACAAATGTGTGTATGTGTGTTAATATACATATATATACATGTGGTGTGTGTATATGTGTAAATACATATGGCTTATTCTCTATTGGTGGCTTTTGCAACCGTCATTACTTCATTTATGCAGGTTTCAAACAGATACACTTCAAGCTTCACTTTAATAACTACAGCTGTCTCTGCGTGGTTCCAAATGCATGGATTTTGTAGATATTTAATTTAAAATTCTGAAAATGAATCATTTTTTCTTTCTGACTGAAAAACCTTCAGAAGTCCATTTTGACCAAGTGCCTATACTAAATTCATACAGCTGAATGGGGCTTTCCAAGTTACTGCAGTGAATAATATAATTACTGAATTATGTCCTGAATTTGAACGTGAATGATTAAACTTTATAGGAAAAAAACAAGGTAAGATGACAGAAGTTTCTAAACATTTATAGTATTTCTTATATCTATGCACTTAAGTGTTAAGGTCTCATTCCACCTTCTTGAATAAATAAGTGCTTGTTTTGAATCATAAACTACTTACTATACACTGGAAAATTGAGGTCCCCTATTGTTCCTTTTCTTCCTCTGCATCATACAAGAATGTAGATCAAATTGGAGACAGTGGTGAAAACTTTTTCCAAAAATATTTTTTTTTCCTTTTAAAAATCCCCCAGTACTCAAAAATCTATAAAAAGTGGATTTTTAAGTAAAAATGGCAAGATTGGAAAACCAGCTAGAAATATGCTGTCCTGACCCAAAAATGCTGTTAACAGTTTCCATGTATGAAACATAACGTTTGCAGTATGTAATATTTCTACATTATTGGGAAAATCAACTTGGTACCTGCTGACAAACAAGTCCTGAAAGCACACAATACAGACTTCTTTCTACAGAAACAGCCAGAGCAAATACATTCTGTTTACATGCAAGTTGTGTTATTTTCAACTGTGAAAGCAACAAGCCAAAATCACAAAGACAAGAAATTCAGGTTTGTAGGTTTTGTGTTTCATAATGTCAGTTCTACCTTCCCCCTGGAAAAAAGATCTGCAATTTCATTTCATCAGCTTCTCTGTTAGTTTTCCAGGAATTCTGCCTACAGAGTCCAGCTAACACTCTTACAGTTACACGAGCTTCTCAAATCAAAGGTTATAACTCTGACGACAATTCTTCTTATAAGGAGCACACCAAGATTTAGAGCTTGAATTCAAGTCTGCTATGTACAAAGGGCTAATTTTCTGAATTATTCAGGCTTAATTTGTAATTCTATATCTATCTTGTATTATCTCACTTGAACTTCCTAAACTTTTTACATTAACAAGGTAAATCCAAGTACAGGCTTTCATAAAATTTACAAAGTTTTCTGAGTCAACTAACAAGTAAAAACATTTTATACCAGGATTTCAACACTTCAGCTCTTTCATTTTTAAAGATTTTACTTTTAGTTTAGAGGCCTCACAAAACTAATAAATACTGTGCATTGTCTGCAAGTGTACGATTCTTACTATACATCTAAAATAACCATTTTTATTCAGTACCATTTTAACAATCACGTATCTAATATAGTGGATAAAAATGAGTTCAGTTTGACTTAGTTGGCATTTAATAATATCATAGAAACACAAGGTTGGAAAGGACTTATAAGATCATTTAGTCCAACCATCCTCCTGTCACCAGTACTACCCACTAAGCTACTAAATCATGTCTGGTAGAACCTCGTTCAGACGCTTTTTGAAAACCACCAGGGACAGTGACTCCACCACCTCCCTGGACAGGCCATTTGGTACTATGAGGCAAATATCCGTGAGATGTCACCGTGAGATGTGTATAGAAAACTAGTGTCTAGTAGGTAACAATTAATTTAAAAGAATTCTATGTCCACCTTTACAGAAATTTTGCCAATCTCTGTATCATTGACCAGAGAATTTTCTGTAGCCTAGTTCAAAACATTCAGAAAGTAGAAATAGGTAAAGAAATATAACCACACTTTAAGAGCAGAGTCTTTAGGGGGTTTCTTCCCCACGTAAAGGGTGCTTTGTTGTATTGTATATATCACCTCAAGGCATGCTTCAAATTTGCCATTTTTCTACATGAAAAACACTGGCACTGAGATTAAGTAGACACTATTCAAGACAGAGAAACAAGCACTGGGGATTCAGCAAACAACAGCACTACTTTTACCTGTTACTGTTTTCAGCAGTCTTAAAAAAATTATAAAGACTCCATAAATGTCAGACTTCTGCCTTAAACCATCCTAGAGGTTGTGAAGTTGAAGTTGAACAGCAATAGACCTTATGCTCGGCTCTGGAACTCAAACTCATAGTACTGAGAAGACAGTTTTATTTTGCAGATTTACTTTTCATGATCTCAGACAAAATCCAGTGGTATTTCTGAAGCCAGCCAGGGAGCAGGAAGAGGGCAGACACCTTAGAACAACAGCGGCATCCTACACAGTCTCTGTGGTCAATCAGGTTCAGTACCTTTACGCAAGATGGGGGAAGTGAAGGATGGTTTGTCCTTGCACACAACTTCCCTTGAAAGAAGGGAGAGTAACAAAGATCACAGTTCTGGTCCAGCTCTTAGACAGTCGTCTCTATTAAACATAAAAATGATCCTGCCTGCTTGTCTCCAAATAACTGTCTTGCTTCAAGCTTTAAAAAGAGCACCCTGCTGTTCCAGTGAATGGAAGCAGGTAAAGTACAATGGGAGTGTCACCTTTAATGTGTGTTTTTCATATTGCCTTGCTGGTCTACTAGTCATGGTGGAGATACCTTCATAATATAAAAAGAGGCATTAAATTTATAGCACTGGAATTTCTATAGAAATAAGGTACTGTAGTTTTATTAAAAGCTTGAGAATTCTTTTTGAATTTTCTTGACTATTTTGAAACTGGACAAGCCTGGCATATATCCAAAAGCTTTAGAAGATTCAATCTGCATTAAGTGCTTATGCAGTTACTAACAGCATTCCCACCATGACAAGTAACTAGGTCCTTGTTAAACAATACTTGATACCAGATGTTAAATTTAAATAAAACAGTTGTCATTTTATGAATTCCAGAAAATAAGTTTTAAAAAGGAAAAGAAGACACCGTGGAAATTTATGCATATATCATTGCCACAATGGTATTTTAAGCACAAAATAAATTAACAGCGACTAGAAACTAGATTTGGTTTTTGGTTGTTTTTTTCAAAACTTGAAGCAAGCTCACCTTGGCTTTTAAGAAGAGCTGCCTGGCAGAAAAGGACCTGGGGTGCTGGTTGATGGGCGGCTGAACATGAGCCAGCAGTGTGCCCAGGTGGCCAAGAAGGCCAATGGCATCCTGGCTTGCATAAAGAATAGTGTGACCAGCAGAAGTAGGGAGGTGATTGTCCCCCTGTACTCAGCACTGGTGAGGCCACACCTTGAGTATTGTGTCCAGTTCTGGGCACCTCAACACAAGAGAGATATCGAAGTGCTGGAGTGAGTGCAGATGTGACACGATTAAAATATTGGTTAATGAGTCAAGTATAAGAGGCACACTTAGAGGGAAACCTTTTTTTCCTTCTTTGAAATAGAATTTTGGGATCTCTTTATTTGGACTATTTCCTTCTGAGAACAACCTGAATAAATCAATGCACAGCCATACATCAAACATAGCCTGCTTTTCTGATTCCTTTCACTCCCAGAAAGAAAGTTATGAGTATTATCAACAGAGACTATTACACATATGAAATGCCTCCCATAATAGTAACAATGAAACAACAAAACAACACAGGATTTTTCCACTGAGATGAGACAGATAAGGGAGGATATCATAGAGTAACTTTGTGTGGCACAGAGAGATTGAATGATGAATAATTGCTTTCCATCTTTTGCAATACTAGTAAACAACAACAGAAACTAGTGGCACAGTTTCAAAACAAAGAAAGATACTTTTCCTTACTGTACCCAGTTAATCAGCATAGTGACTTTAATGTCTAAGCCCTTGTATGTAAAAGAGTGGAGGAAACTAAATTTAGCCTGTATCATTAGATGACATCCAACACAGGTGGTAATTAAATGAAGAGCAGAGACAATTTTCTCACCATAACCGTGAGGCAACAGGCTGCTGTGTCTATAAGAGTAACTGAAACATTACAAAAGCTTTAAATTTGAGGAGATAAGTCAGACAAGAAAAATTACTTTCTTGAACCACATATTCAGCTAATCTTGTTTCATTGTCCCGTCGCTTATTTACTTTTTAAAATTATTAACTCAGAACATATTTAAGATTAATTTTTCCACTACTTTGTTATGCTTGAGAAATATTATCATCTACCAGGTTAGAGAAATGCATTTTGTTACATGCTTTGAGAAACACACAAACAAAAAAATGTCCAAAGAACTTAACTGGGGTGATTCAGAAGATAACAACATATCTTGATAAGCAAGAGCTTCCAGAGTGTGGAGGTAAGTTTAGGCTGCAGTCTGTAGGCAGAATTCAACTTCTTCCTAGACAGCTCTAAGAAGGGCAGAACTCCAGCTCCTTTGACGTAGACATTAAAAAGCAGATTTTCCACTGAAATGAGAAGCCTAGGAAGATCTGTTTTTAAACTCTGTCCTGTATATTTAATATAATGAACAGGTACGCATGGAACAGATTTCTCCTCTTTATGCAAAGAAATTACTTACCTTGGCCTCTTTCTAGATCACTCTCTCCTATATAGCATATTCAGGCATGTTTCCCAACTCTTAAATCCCAACATTCACTCGGAAAACTAGTGAAAAAAGAAAAGCAATGCCTCAGTTCTTCTGTACATATCCTTTTGATATGATAGAATTTTGTCTATCATATATCTGTCCCTATCTCCAGTACCTTCCCTAGTCTCCCACAAGGACCCTGCCAGATGGTTTGGAAGAAATCAACACATTCCCACAGAGAGACAGACAATGTGGCTGTGGCACTAGCCATACTATTAATTTAAAAAGAAGAAAAAAAATCCAAACCACCAAATAAAACAACTAAACAACAACAACAAAGATCTCAACAAAGACCAGGCGCGGATATTGCCAGTAGATATAATATCTGAACTACTACAGCCACATGAAAACCTATGTCGTTATTACTCATTTGCATTAAATTATTAAAATTAATTAAAAAAAATCAAGTGTGGGTGAGATTAAACGTGTTAGACAAGAATATTCCTATAAGCATCAAAAAGCACACATATGCTACAGTTATGGTGATAGAAAGAGACAGGTACTTAGCCTTGAGATGCCAGATTTATTATGCTTAAATACTGAATTTTAAAACATTGAAAATACCTTCTCATGAAAAAAAAAAAAAAAAAAGATTGAAAGTAATGTTCATGTAGAACACTCTCTCAAATATTCAAAATGGATCTAGTGCATTTGGCTGAGGAAGGTATATATATACTTAAAATTAAGTATTTAACAATAGTCTTAGTAAACATCAAAGACTGAAATTTAGTAACTTGCTAGATGCAGGAGCTTCATGTTCACATCAGCTTTTTTTCTATTTGCAAAAGAAATGTTATGTTATACAACTGCAGCAAGACAACTTCTTACATTCAAAAATATCTTTGCATTCCAAAAATGAAGCAAAATGCTTTATGCGATTGGAAAAACACATTTTTTTAAACAAACTTGTTTACAATAAATCTGACATTGTCTAGTACACTATAATGGGACTCAGAACAATGTAATTATCTTTTGCTTTATCTTATGATTTATTCTGTCTTTGTTAAACACATTTCCCACTCATTTTGAAAAAGTGTAGATAATCATAACAGAAGAAGAATGGGGCAGAACTGACTGTTTGTGTTTGCTGTCTACGTCTTTTGTAGAGGGAGAAGGAAGGAGGGAGAGTGCTAAGTATGAAAGTGTTCCATTTTCCATTATATAATTATACTTTTCCAGTATACAGAAAAAAAAAAGTCTGCTAGTCTAGAGAAATTAACTGTATTATACTGTTGTGGATAATTTTATCAGTAGAGATAAGACAGCAAGAGTCAGTATTTCATTGGTAAAAGTCAACATACTGTGAGGGAGTACTCTTCCAGCAAAACAGCAGAGGGTGCAGGAAATACTTTAAAAAAAAATACTAAATGTTTGCTTTGGGCTGGTAGAATGGTACACTGGCCAAGTCTTCTCCTATACGTCTTTATGCAGGTCAGCAGTGGTATAGCACAAGAAAAAGCCTACATCCAAATGTAACATATTACTGTGCCTTTGTTCAGATAGCTCATGATGTTCTTGTGTTAAGAACACATTTGCCAGCTCCCTTCTCTTGTATCTCAGAAGAATTTGTTAGTAAATCTTAGTGGATGTCATTTTACCAATAGATGAGATCAAAAGCACTAAAATACTTAATAAAATAATAAAAAAAAAAAACACGAATTAAAAGAAATGTAATACACAAAATGTAAATCAGAAAGAACTTTCACAGACTGTGGCACAACTCAGGACTCCTAAGAAGACATGCAACAAGGGGATTCTTTTTTTGGAGCTCATGAGTACATTAACCTGCTCATATAGATGTATGGAGTGTGGACTAGTAAATGGCACTGGTTTTAGTTCAACCACTGACCCCTGTTTTTTTTCTGTAAAATTTCCTCCTCCTCACTTTCGAAACTGCTTTCATTCATGAAAAAGGGAAATGTGGTTGCACAGAAGTACTTCTTTCACACCAAATCATGCTCTAAGGTTCTTGACTTGTTCCCTTTTTTTAATTTCATGAAGAGGGCTATGTCCACTTCTAATCTCATAGTAAGAAAGTTTCCATTGAGCATGAAAACCAATGCTAGTCACACCTCAGAAAACATTGTATATACAGCAAATAGAAATTAAGAGTTTTCTTCCTAGAAAAGAAACTATTAAAACAAATTTAATTTAAAGTTTCATTGGTTTGGGTTTTTCTTTTTTTAATTTTTAATCCACTTTTTTAGTTGCTTCCTAATGCAGAAGTAATTATACTATTAAGTAAAGGTATACAACTGAGCTGTAAAAAAAATGACAGAGATCCAAGTAGACAGAAAAAACAGAAAAACTGCCAGAAGCATAAAAAAGCCTTCATTTCACCAAGAAACTGCAGAAGTTTTCCACTGAAAGGTCTACCAACCAAGCAGTTGGGAGGAATGAGAAGTGGCCGTATTAGGAAAGATATTTCTGTCTACTTTGTGTGTCCTTCAGTGTTTACAGCAAGTTCAGAAAACAGTAGAATTTATCAATAATGAACTATTTCAGTGATCTTTGCATCACAGAAAGCATCCTTCTATAAATTTGTTTTAAATTAAACTTAATTTTGCAATTCACTAACTGTTCTTGTGATTAAAATTTTCCAAGAATTGTTGTAATTTTTTTAACACAAATAAGCATAACTTTCAGTCCATGAGGCAACTGTTATGAATTGATTTTGTCCGAATTTCTGATGTGCAATTACTACTGTTTAAGAACGACCTCATAAAAATCTATGGCAATGACTGTCCTCATAGTTATTCCATTACAGAGAGGGTATGAAATCATTTGAATCTGTCTGGAATAAACGTATAAATCTTTAGGTAACAAGATTGACAAAGTGTTTAATCATAAAAATGTCAGGGTCCTAAAATTAAATTTGATACAGAAGAGTGATAGGACTGTCTTGCATAAAACACAATTTTCAGTTCTCCTTGACATTCCTGCTTTAACATGCTAACACAGACACGGAGACCAAAAGAATTCTACTGGAAAAGGAATATTCTTACTTGCTGTATCCCCACTATCCCTCCTTCCAAGAGTATCCTCTTGTATGCTCACAGCTGACAAGAGCTGCTGAGAAAAAGTAATTAATTGCATCCTGTGGGGACAATATAATGATTTAATTTTACTCTTCAAAGTTGTGTTATTAGAAGTGAATGATACCTATAGAGTATATAAAACTTGGAACCCCAAATGACTTAGAAAACCACAATGTTACTAGCTCTTGCCTCACATCACTTTCTGTAGGATGAAAAGCACCAAAGTGCTTTCAGTTCCTGCTGTCTCTTCCACCGCAGTCAACAGGAGTATTGCACAAGACTCATTTTGCCGAGATCCACAGTACTATCCTGCTTACAAACTGCAAAGCCCTTTCTCTCACTGGGCACTTGGGCTTTTCTGAGCAGGACCCTGAAATATTCACAGTTTTACAGTAATTTTGTACCTAGACTTTTTCCTGTTTGTGAGCTCTCTAAGAACATTATTAAACACATACACACACACCACCCCCCCCAGAAAAAACACAAATGAAAAAAAAACAAACCAAAACAAAACAAAAAAATGCAAGCCTAACATTGCTGAACAAAGCCTGGAAATAAAACCCTCAAAGAAAACGGGTTCAGAAAAAATAGGTATAGGTAAGACAGGGTAGATTTATGAGGTCCTGTACGCAAGCATTTTCTTGCACACTGTGTCCTCAAAGGTGAGTCCTTGCTTCCAGGCACCACAACAGTTTTTTGAGTTACAGTGAACTGCAGTATTTTCTGGCTCCGGGGAAGATTTGAGTCACTGCTGAAACCTGGCTCTCTGCTCTTCTCTGCATGCTCTGTTTAAGCATGAGCAATGGGCTCCCATCTTAGTACAATGACTTTTGCCTCCCTCACCTTTCTGTCTCTGGCAACTTCTCCTCTGAGTACAGTGCCTAAAGGAAAGAGCAGGTCCCAGCCTCCAGTGGGCTTCATGAGTCTGCATGCCTAAAGACAAACACACACAAATTTAGAAATACAAGTAAAAGGCATAGAAAGCCCATAACAAATCCTTACAAAAACATCCGTTTGCTACTTAAGCCAGTAAGCTCCTTTACACACATAGGTATGAAGAACAATCCTGAGCTGTGTTGCAAATTCCTGTCCAGAATAAAGCCAGGCCCCTTCTTGCAAAACTATGATCCTGCCTAATACCTCCTGAGAGCTATTCTCTTAGATCATTGCCCAAACCTGTGCCGTGCTGCCACCAAATGCAGCTGCACGCAAGTGTCCGCTACTCCTGGGCAAGAGTTCCCCCCCCACCAGGTGCCTTCTCCTGAGACCACCAGCCTGTTCAAATACCCTCCAGCCCACCTTACCTGCCTCACAGCAGGCATCAGCTGCTCCCAGGCAGGGCTTTCTGTTGTGTGGCACCTTCACCCACAAGTGTCTTCTCACGGCGGCAAGGGGTAGATCCTGCTCATGGCACCCAGGAGCAGGGAGGAAGGTGCCTCTCCTGCTGCCACACACCTCTCCAGTGTACAGGGCAGTACGCATCCCACAGAAGGAAACAGGGCAGCCTCAGGGGTTGCCCAACGCCATTGGCAGCATCTCTGCTGACAGGACTGGCAATGCCTTGGTACCCAGTTGCATCCAAAAGAGAGGAATAGCTTTCCACCTGCAGGTCACTTAGAGAAGCTATAGAGGAAAAAAAATGTGGATTTTTTAGAAAGCGATTTGTAGGTTTGCTGTTCACTGGCCTGAATGGAGAATGCTTTTTGCGGAGTAGCTTAGAAAAAAGATCAGTGCAAGTATAAAACTTCATGTCAAAGTTACTGCAGCAAAATATAGCCTACCAATTTCTTTTTTAAAATCACCTTTCATATGAGACTTTATTGATTTTTTTTCTCTTTTTTCTGTTGTTTTAAAATGTTCAAAAACTACTGGTATCTCCTTAGCCAGCCCTCCCTTTCAAAGTACTTAAGTTATTTTTAGAGATACTTAACTCTTTCTCAGATATGACCTAAATAGATCTCCAGGACCTAAATTCATAACCTGAGTAGCTTTATTAAAGTCAGTGGCATTATTCCAAAAAAAAGTCTTGTCATTTGTATTTTTTTTCTATTTCCATCTACAAAGAAGTGAAGTTTTCATCTGTTAGTGAAATCTGTCTTTGGAACTCAATGGATCTAATATTTCTAATGTCATACCATGCGATGCAAGTATTTGATGCATATGACAGTTCCTTGATCATCTTGATTTCAGCATTTTCTGCTCTACAATCTGCTCCATACAGATGCAAATGTTTAATTTGCCAAGTAAGCTCTTTCTCTTTGTCATCACTGCCATCTAGTCTTTCATTTTTTTTTCCTTTGTTTTCTTCATTCTGTTTTCTTCCTTTCATAGAGAGACATCTAAAAAGGAATTTAAGTAGGTAGCTTCTCTTATTTGACAACAGCCACTTGTAACTAAGAGATAGTAGGTATTCCACGTCTTTTAATTTGCATTCAATTTATTCAAGAAGACTTTGCATCTTATCGACCAGCTCTAAAATAACTATACTTAAAATATATGTGAATCTATACATTATAAAACAAAGGATTAACATTGGAGCATTGAACCACAGGTTTTCTGTCACTGAAGGCAGAGGGTGATTTATGACTGGTTTTAATGAATGAAAAACCTACCCCAAGAGTTAAAGAAGAGTTAATTCTTCAGGCACTAGGGAAACATTTAAAGGAGTCAAACCTATATAAAGAAGAGGCAAAGAAAAGCCTCAAGAAAATCATAAATTATTCCAAGTAAACACTCACTTTATTGTTGCTAATATTTAATTGTGGTCACTTTAAAATGGCTTTATAAAACTTGCTCAAAAACAAGAACAACATTTGTACCATGATCCCTCCTGAAAAGACAATGTTCTTTTTCTACTTGTAGATATGCTCAATATACTTCACTTCTTTTTTCTTTTCTTTTTTTTCCTAAAACATGGAACATTAGATTATCACTGCAAAAACCCAAGCAAATATGAATACAAATCTGTAGTACAAATCTTGCTCAGGAATGTTGTACTGCTGTGCACTAATGAGCCATTATGTCAAAGTCTACATTTTGCTTCACACACTACCCAGCTTCATGATCCGAATCTACATATGGTTTTCTGTACATGTTTAAGTAGTTATGTACAGGTATGTAATGTATGCAAATGGTATGTGCTTAATAAGTTTTATACATGTTTCTGTATTTCTATGTACTGTGCTTCATCTGAAAGATAGGCCAGTAATTGGGTTTCCTTAATAACAATCTCAGTTTGTGATACTGATTGTTCTGAGTACATTTAATATTCTTCAGTGTTTTGCCAGAGACATGAATGGAGGAACACAAGGAACCCTATGGCAGACTGACTCTGAGCAGTCATTCTTCACTTCGGGAGGAAATTGACTTATAACTTATAAAGTTAATTAGTCTTTGAATTTCTATTCTTGTGTACTGAGGTATTAGTATTATACCTCTGCGGTGTTTAAAAGTGCTTTGCAAGAAGAAATGTCTGCCTGGATGGTAGTATATCATGATTTAAGCTAAAGTTTCTACAGAAGAATCAAAATGGACAATAGACAAAAAACAACTGTGCAAATCACACTATTGAAAAGATGACAAGTTATCAGTCGGTTAATAATCTGTAATTTCATTGCAATTTTGAGAACTTAAGTAGGACACAGAATTGTTTAAAAACATTTCTGCCATTTCTCTCCTTCCTTCATAGCTTCTCCTTCCAAATAGCTTCTAGCAATTTTTAGTTGCTGCCTTTGCAGCTTTCCTGGATATACTGTCTGAAAAAAACCCTAAAGATATTGCACTGGGGAAATTAAAAGTACATGAGGCTTGATACCTCCCCAAAACCCCATTGTTTCGAACAATGTCTACTACTTAATTAATAAAAGGATTCAAAGGTCCGTACTGGTATTTTGTGTCAAGAGAGCATCCTGAGGTATAAAAAAATAAAAATCTGCTTTTGCAAAGGCAAATGTAACAATTATGTCTTGTGTGTTTTGCAAAATATTTGTATTTCATGGCAGATGGTGATGTTTATGTTAATTAATATATCAAGCTTATTACAATCAGAATAGAAAATATGAAAATATATATCACCCTTGTGTAGCTCGATCTCACTGTTAGCATTTCTTGGTATTTTTATGGAATTCTCTAATGCCAAAATTGCATTAATAGTATTATTATATACATACATAGTCATATAGAGAATACTGTACTGAACAGATGACCTTGTATAAGCCAGATAATCCCCTAGAACAGACAGAATTGCTATTTTTCAGTTTTGATGCCTTCATTTTAAACATAAATATTTAAAATTGTTGGTGATTATCAGAATCAGCATTAATGCTATACTGAATTATTTGGTTTTCTTGTCTTAATTTTAATAGAAAGCTCAATTATTATAAATTTTACAAGATGTTTCCCTTAAAGACAAAGCATTTGGATCTTAGATGGCCATTTAAATCTGTCCCTTTGTCTTTGCCATCTCCATTTGTCTGTATTTTTATTGACATATTGGGAAACATGTCCTATAGTAAGATTAATAATACTGCTAAACTCATTTAAGCTTTCATCTGTGTATTAGTCTGAAATTGCTGGTGGGATATTTTGATTGCAGAAACAGTGAAAAATGCACAAGGAATTTTCCGAAACATGGAACTAATTTCTTCAGGTCTATGAAACTGGATTTACTGTGTCTTTTTAGTAGACGGATTATATGCTGCATTTCACCATTAAAGGGAATGTATTTCTGAATAGTACTTGAAATTCTGAGATGTCACTGAGGTGGAAAAGAGGATTCAGAGTTCAGAACAGAAGGCA
>VZTM01006564.1:4763-15601 GCA_013400555.1 Jacana jacana | reverse complement strand
GTTTATTTATTAAATTTTTTTCAGCCTGTTCAAGTGCCAGCTTATACTGTAAATTCTCATTAGGTGTGTGATTTCCTTTGATTTAGGAATTACTTGCCAGACATTCATGAAGCAAAGTTTAAGAAGCATCCTCACTATTGTCTTAGTATATCATCTACACAGAGTAATTGCCATAAAGAAATCCAAATGTTGTCTTCCTACATATGTGTTTTCCACTACCCTCTATAGAAGCTATGGATATCGCTGTAGCCATTCAAAGTCCATAGAACTCCATCTTAACCTATTTTTCATTCAGCCCAAATGGAATTTGTGTTTTCTGGCTTGAGACGTCTGCAATGCAGTCATCTTTATCTGAGTCATCTGAACCAACTTTACAGTCCATTGGGTAAAGCTGACAACCCTAAAGTTTATCTGACCTATATTATCTGCAATAGCATGACATGAACTTCACATTTGGCATATCTTTGCTCTTACAGCAACTGTTTAGGGAGATTCCTAGTCTGCTTTGTGGATGTCTACATTGGGTCAACAGAACTTCTTTCTCATGTCTGAAGTATTCCATTGTCATTCTGTTTCTAGCTGAGCCATGGAGTAGACTGCAGAATCTCACTGGTTTATTTTGTTTCTTCTACCAGTATTGAAATTACTGCTAGTGATACATGGCGCCTGTTTAGTGGCATCTGCCCCTCTGGGTGTGAGTTAGTTCTGGTGTTCTCCAAACTGCTCCCTCCTGCAGAGTCCACACTGGTGTCTGCATATGTATCTCTGGGGGAAGAAAACATGGAAGCAACATGGCCAAGTTTTTGTACATTTCCACTCTATTCTAGCCGCCAACTGCCTCTGCCCATACTGGGAAGTAATTAAGTTCATAATAGCAGTGGTAACCTACTGAGGGATATGTGAAACAAGCCATTATACTTTTCTCATTTAAAATTATGTGGGCTTGCTAATCTAATTTCCATGTTGGCTGCATTTTGGATGGAAAAGCAAAGATGGGTGAGATGCTTTAATTAGCAGGCTCCCTATGCATGCTGCAGTATCAGATAACAAATGTACCTTCAGCTAATCCATATGCTGCTCTGTAGCTTTCTTTACATGAGCATCCCAGCCCTGCCCTACAATATCAAAAGACTGTCATCTTGAATGAAAAATTCAAATAAGTCATTGGAGATTCTTCTTAGAGGCACATTAGAATAGATAACAGCACAAAACCCTGGCCTTTTGAGATGCGATACTCACTCTTTACCTAGTGCATTTTATAGGGTCCAATTGTTATCTTCGAGGACCATCTATCTATGAATATATTTCATAGCATTGATCTGAGGAGGACATATATAACTAGTGAGTTAATTATGCAGATAGATAATGTACTAATTAAAGTGACTGTAAAGTGTTGGCCCACATCTGGAAAAAATAAAAGAGATTTGATAACGGACTTGCTAGAAGATTCTGATATAATGAAGATTATAAAGGATGACTTCATTTGATATTTTATGATACAGTATGGTAGGCAAAGTAAATAGTCAAATGGCCTAGGAAGCCTTTAAAATTGCAATAAAGGGAAAAATTATTAGCATAGGGGTATTTAAAAAGAGAGGAAAACCAAAATCAATTGATAGATTTCATGGCTTTAAAAGCCAAACATAATGAAATACATTTTGAAAAGGAAACAATAAATAGAACTGTAGAAGTAAAGGACAAAGTAAATGCCTCCAGTGTGTAAGAAGATTGAGAATTCTTTGAAGCTTATACTGCATCTTTTATGAGGGAGGAATAAAGCCAATAGACTGCTATCTTATAAACTTAGCCCAAACAGAAGTGCTGAATAAAGATCCAGAATGATGAAAAGAACTTATCACTCCCTTCTCCTATAGGAATTGTCGTGGTATTCTCATGGAATTTTACTAAGACTGGTAATGATTAGTGCTCTGTGCTAGAGATCTAGAAATTTGTTTTAGGATGCTTTAAAATGGGGGCTTCTTTAACTTAACTAAAAGATTGATCTACGGTGGTTATCACTTTATTACTTTCTAACTGAGAACACTTATTGGTTTTTGTAGGATCATACATGGTACCCCATGTTCATAGAAGAACCCTAAAAATAAAAATACCCTAAAATATATGATTTCCACAATCAAGTTAAATGTACAAAAGGTTTGTGTGTACACATTTGAGATACCTTGTAGCTGCTTGGAGCTGAAGTTATCAGAGCTTCAGTTAAAACACTAGCAAGGTTTAGAAAGAAAGGCACTTCATCAGTCTAGGTCCTAAATGCATCCAAAAAAAAGATGGATGAATGCACAGTGTCTCATGGGTTGCAGTTTGTGCAGTGTGTTGAAGGCGTTCTGATGGCTGCATCACAGCTGTATGCCCACTCACTCAAACACACATCACTGATACACTGAGGACTGAGCCTTCAAGCCTTAAATTTCTCTGGGAAGAATAAGGTACATGCTTACGTTTTCGGTAGATCACTCTAAGACAGGGATCACATTCATCTGTAGGGACAGGTGACTGCTTTTACATTGCATTTTGTGCATGTGAAATTTGTGGATAATAATTATAGTAAAACACCATTTTGATGGTATTTGAACCAGTCATAGACATTTACATCCTGCATTAACAGTCATTGCCATTTACAGGTAAATGCAAAATCATTTGTAATTTGCAATTAACCTTTTCTTGTGAGTCATAGTACTTCTCTGAAAAATTCGTATCTAGAGGGTAGAGTTGCATTGCAATAGAAAGAGATACTGGAGCAGGTATATCTGTATTCCAGCCTACTTGGGTAGCAGTTATGGATAAACTGGAGAATTACCATTTCAGCCATCAACTCTACCTGTAGCATGTTGGACAGATTTCTACAGCCATATTGACTTCCAGTTGCAAGACAAACCTCTGTGTGGAGAAGGAGGATCATAGACATGGGCAGTGAGGTGAGGCTCCCTCTAAGACAGGGGCAGCAGGGAGTACAGCTCGACAGGTCACATTTAAGAGCTGGTTCAATAACTAGGAACCCGCTAAGATTTTTAATATCCTCTAAACCAGGGAAAACTGCTTCCAGCACAGTCCTGGAATAAACATCAGTTTAATTTTTCATATGCTGCAATCCTTTTTTCCTCCTAGCAGTTCCTGTTGCAACTTGGTAAATTTGACCTGCAAAGGGACAGTGTTTCTGAGCCTGAAGGTGTGTATAATGCATGCAGAATTTTTTTCCATAGTACCCAAGAAAGCAAAAATTCTTTTAAAGTTAAACCACAGTAGGTTTCCTATTATTGTATGGGCTGCTTTGAAATTCGTGCTATATTAGATTTTGTGACATTATTGAAAGTTTGATTTGATAGAGAATGGTCCAAAGCAGTGATTTTATTAATGGTAAAAGAGCAATTTCTAGCAAAACAATGGTCCCACACTACAGCATGTATCAGTTCATGTTGCATGAAAACATTCTTCAAACCACTATGTCACCTGCTGAAACTGAGGGTTTTGGAGAATGGTCTTAGGTGTTTCCTTTTACCAGATGCAAACACCTGTTCAAAGCAGTAAGAGTTTTTAATTCCTTCAGGCTTCAGAGTACCAGTTTTCTTCCCCAGGAATATAGGAAGAGAACCATTAATCCTGGTCACACCTTGCCATGATATTAAGTCATATAACAGCATTGCTTAAATAAGGAGTAATTCTCAGTTACCTTTATAAATAAGAAGCAAGTCACCTGAAAAGCAACTCTAAAATAATGAAATTTATATGTTTATTTGCTATTTCATCTTATTTCAGGCAATATTTGTAGATATTGGTTTAAGGTGGTTAATGCCAAGAATTTATAGCCTTAAGAAAATTGATTTGTTTATTACCTGGAAGGTGGTATTCTCGTTATTGCCTAAACTATATATCTCACCTGTTTAACAATGACTTCAGATGCTTCCATGTTTTTCCTTTACTGGACACATTTTATGGGTCTCTCAGTAAATTTATTGATCTTTTAAAAAAATTTATTTGCAGAAAGTTGTTAAAAACAAATTTAACGATACAAATCTATCTTAACCTGACTTCTAAGATTAGTTATCGAGGTTCAGAGCCATAAAGCTACTGGGCAGGGCTGTGATTCAGGGAGACCTGAACAGAAATGTGTCTCATGAACTTCCTCGCGAAGTTCAACACAAGTGCAAGATGCACTTGGGATGGATGTGTTGGGTTGACCCCAGCCAGCAGCCAACCACCTACACAGCTGCTTGTTCACCTCCCACCCTACAGCAAGACAGGAGAGAAAACAAAAAGAATGGAAATTGGAAAACTCATGGGTCTAGATAATAACCATTTAATGGGTGAAAGAAAGAAAAACTCAAGCAAAACAAAGGAAATTTCTCAGCGCCACTCACAGGCAGATTGATGCCCAGCCTGTCTCCCAGCAATTCCAACTTGGGGAAAAAAAATCCAAAACAAAGCAAACACCTTCTTTCTCTGCCCCAGTTTTTGTTGCTGAGCATAATGTTATACAGTATAGAATGGCTTTTGGCCAATTCAGGTCAACTGTCCTTGCTGTGTCCCTTCCCAGCCTTTTGCCCACCCCCAGCCAACTCTTGAGGGGTATAAGGGGACAGACTAGGAAGAAGAGAGAGCCATGATGCTGTGCAAGCCCTATTCAGCAGCCAAAAGCCACAACCCCCAAACACAGCATGGTAGGGGCTGCTCTGCAGAAAGTTAACTCCATCCTATCCAGAGCCAGTACAATGGAATAGCCCCATGAGACAGTATGGTTGGGAAAGCACCTCCACAGAGAAGGATCTGTGTGTCCCAGTGGGCAGAGTGACAATGATTTAGCAATACATCTTTCCTATTTAAGCTGGAGAATAAATGCTAATTGGAGACCTATTGCTTTTTAAAATACTTGATCAGAGGATGCAGATAAGATGGAAGTAGTCTTCTCTTGGAGGTGCATGGAAAAAGGACAATTGATGCAAGTTAGAGCATGGGAAATTCTAATCAAATATTAGGCTGGTTGGTTGTTTGCTTTTTACCATGAGCATGGAATGGCCTTGAATTAAAGAGACTGTTTTGAGCAGGGAATTCAATTAGGTACCCTCTGGTGTACTCTTCTGATGTAAATTATGATTCTGTGTTTCTAGCCCTGATTCAGGAAACAATCCTACAATTCCATCTATTTCTTAAATATCTTTAGATAATGGTTAACTGTTTATCAGGGTGGACTGAAATCACTGGGAGGATAGATCTATATTTAAGGAGTTTTCTGAACA
Source organism: Jacana jacana (assembly GCA_013400555.1). Classification (NCBI taxonomy): domain Eukaryota; kingdom Metazoa; phylum Chordata; class Aves; order Charadriiformes; family Jacanidae; genus Jacana; species Jacana jacana. The sequence goes on along the minus strand of VZTM01006564.1, from coordinate 10,349 downwards.
GGGGTGTGCTCCTCCATAGGACTCAGATACAAAGGAAATTAAACTACACTCTCTGATACATTTTGTTTATAAAGAATGGGAAGTTAGTGCAGTGCAGAGGTAGTTCTACCTCTGTCTCTTTTTGCACATTCATGCAAAAAATAACCACTAAGAAATTTTTTCATGTGAAGTCTTAGAGTTGGGACCATATCAAGGGCACTTTATAAGCAATTACAGCACGCAGAATTTCTACCACAACAAAAATTTCCCACCACCAGGAGTCTACCTTAAATCAGTATTTTTGTTGTGGAAGGTCAGAGGAGTAGTTTGAAGCCTGAATACACAAGCTCATGTCTGCATTTGGTTTGCTAATAGCAAACATTTCCAATGAGGTCGATAGGAACACTGGAAGAAGGTATCCTGTTCTCACTGATTTTCAGCAAGCATTTAGGTATCCAACTACCCCATTTGCCGCTGAAGGATATTCCTTTGGGAACCAGGCGTCCAGAAGGGATCCATAGCAAAACCATGACTTTAATCTACTACTTACTTTAGCAAGGGAAATAGGTTCCTTAGTGTTCCCATATGGCTACATTTTGTTCTTTCTCTTATTTTTATTCTTAGGTTGTTGCTACTATCCAGATATAACAACAAAATATAAACTTTTGCATGATGATTAATTTTGTATGATGTAAAAACATCCTTGATGTCTTCTGGGCTTGCTTTTATATTTTCCTTTAAAAATGTTTTCCTTGAATTTTTGTTTTCCTTCCTTTCCTCTTAGATTTTTCCTGTAAAATGAGTAAAACTATTGTTCAGTTGTCTTAGTCCTCTGTATGGCAGCTCCCTTCTGATGGAGCCAACAGAAAAATGTTTACCTTCATAAATATGAAACTTTTTACATTTCAGCAAAACAATGGAGGGGGTTTGTAGAAGAAAGCCTCACTGACATATTGTCTTCATCTCCATATGGAAATAGACTTTTTACAGTTTCCCAGCTTGCACATGCGTGTGCATGTGTAAAATAATGACAGGCAGCAGTGGAAGGAAAAACAGAGTCCTGGAAAGAGATAGATAAGTTTTATTTTTCTATTTTCCTTTTACTATCATGCTCCCTCTGTAGTATTTCTGTTGCAGATGGCAAATTAAAGCAAGTATAAAACTGCAGTTTATTATGACATATATCTGCACGTGGACCTGTTCTACCTTCTGTGTGTTCAAATTATATCAAAACAACGGGAAAAAAAAAAAACACGCCACAAAACCAAGCCCAAGTTTATACTCACAGAGAATCAGCATGAATCTCTTTGTTTGGTGTATAACCTGAAACGGGGAGCATGAGTGACCAGAGAGGGTATGGAAACATTTCGTGTGAAGGGAGGTTTCCACTTCCCTGGACCAGCAGCTTTGAGGCCAAATCAGACATGAAAGAGGCAAACATCATCCAGGAGATACCAGGACTGCAAAGAAACTATGAAACTGCAAATTCTACTTCCTAGATCTGGCCAGATTCAACATCGAATTCGCAGCAGCACTGAGGTGGAAGGGTCATGCACATATACCACCCTTTTCCCTGGAAAGGCAAGTAAGAAAGACAGTCAGGCAGGTCACCTGCTGGGGCAGGCGGGGTGGGGTGACAGGGCAGGGGGACTCCACCTTGCTAGTACCAACGCTGAGCAATGCTGGTGATGGTACTGTAGAGTTATATACTTCTACCCAAAAGGAGCTTGCTCTTGCACTCATTTCCTATTTACTGCATATTTACTACTGAGTCATAAATCAACCTCCAGATCTTTTTAAATGTGAAAATGATAAGAAGAATTTACCGTTGCTTAATGCTTTACACAATTCTGTGTTTGTAGTTATTCAACAGAACAGATCAATTGCAAATTATAGTTCTTAGTGGCATGACGCAATCTTAATTTCTGCTGTGCTCTGCCAAGCAATGTTGCCGTTCAATGCATCTTTACCTCTGCAGAAACACTCTCTACTCTTAATCAAAACACTAATTACGAATTGGTGTGGTTTTGATAAGTTTGCACATGCGATTTAATTATAAACTGTTAATCTGAAACACATGGCCCTCAGACCTACTATTTTTTTTCCCCATAGTTGTATTGCAGGACTGACCTGACTGTGACAGCCTGCTTACTTAGATAGCAGAGATTACATCCAGGCCTAATGAAGATGCCGACAAAATGTTCTTATTGTTTCTGAAGGGAGTGAGCAGTGTACTCTACGGCAGGAGACTGGTCTGTGTCCTGAGTGTGGGAGGAAAGGAATGTGGAACAAGTTGACACTGCAAAGCTCAATTTTCAAAATGGTCCAAGGGAGGAATCTGCTGTGTCAGGAAAATCCCACACATGCATGCACACACAAACGGATCATCAACCAAACATCTTCACATCCAGTTGTCAGCTCTGGATGCTGATGAGAGCAGCCCACAGCGATATCAAGGTGTACCTTTCCAACACCTTCCTGAATCGGTCTCTTGTTCGTTCCTCCATGGCATGGGTCACCAGTACTGCATTGTACTCAGCTCTTGGCCAAAGGAGACCACAGTGCTCTTGTGCCTTAGGCCATTTATGTTATGAAGACTTGATGGACTGGGATTTCTTATTTTACTGTTGGTATTTCTTCTCCCCCAGGCACTCTGAATTTTCAACAATTTAAGGTAAGAGGCTAAGGATTGCTCTCTCAAGCCATCATTCTTCCAGTCCTCTGCAGGCTGAGATATGCAGGCACCAAAGCCTTAGAACATAGAGTTGAAAGAAAGCTTAATTATCAGTCCATTTCCAGAAATCATTAATGCTATTTGCAAGGTTTCTTCTCTGACAATACAACATGCTCTGTTTTATCCACTTTTAGTACACCTTTAGTTTACATTGGATTATTTCTGTCTTTAATTTAAACACAAACTCTTCACCCATAAAGAATAATTTAAAAAAAAAAATATCTGCAACTTTTCTCCCCATTTCCTTATTACAAAATGGTTATTGTGATTTCTCAAGCTCTAATGAGCACATACTACCATTAAAATCAGCCTCCAAGTTATCTAGAGTAATTTGTAAGATCAATATATAATTTCTAGAGATAAGTTAAATTAATTGTATTCACCTAGTAAGATAAAATATTCAGAGTATATGAGTATGTGTTTGTACGCTTTATTTAAAGAAGTTTGTATCAGTTGCTAAATTTCAGCTTTAGTATTCCATTTGATGCTGCAAACCTCTTTTGGTTAGTGTATTTATGTATTTGAAGACTGTGTTACGTTTCGAATTCATCAAACTGTCAATCATTTGTTACAACAGCCTGCTCTCTTTTTATCAGCTCTCAGTATTATGAGGTTGCAGATGCAATCACACTTAGCGCTGGCATTGATGTGAACTTGATCTGCCTTCCTCCCCCCTAGATCTGATACTTCCACTGGCATTGATGAAAAGCAACAGACAGAAATAAAATTAAATTATAATCTGTTGGCAAATCTACACTGGCAAGCATTGACACTCCTGGCATTTGTCTGACATTCTAATGCTGTAAAAAATAACAGCTGCTTATCAATGATGTAGTAGAGATGGGCACAAGCTAACTGGTGCACACATTCACATAAGCAAGGAGAAAACTTTCATTGGTGAAGTGATCCCTTGTCTCCCACTATGTACATGGACTACATCTGTCTGTATCATCTGTGGTAACTGTGCTTGATTTCAGAGTCCCAGTCATAATAAGCACCCAGATTCAGTTGCAGCCATACTTCTGGTAGAGACACAGCTTGAAAACGAGCAGTCCTGGTTTTCCTTATCTGGAGAGTCAGCTGGTTCCCTCAAAGTTTGGGATTAGATGGCAGCCAGAAAGTTGGTGTGAGTGGTCAGGAGGCCGGGGCAGCTAAAGTGGGGTTTATCATCTGCAAGGTTTTGTTACGTCTGTGCTTACTGATTTCCAAATTCTGTTAAACTTAGGAGCCGGAATTTGTATCATTATGCCATTAAAACTCGGTTGATAAGAAATACATATCTTCTATCGAACTAAAGCTTCCATAAACAATTACTACTAAACCAGGTTGCTGTTGTAACAAAAGAAATTTGAAATTCAAAACTGTCTGCTAAACATTTGCTAATTCAAGAGTGTGTTAACCACCCTGTTGAAAATTTAAACTAAGGCCAGCTCAACTCTACACGAAGAGGACATATTTGTTCATTCCAGCCAGTCAAGTTTGAAAGAATACTAATTTGTTTGGAACAAACAGAGCCAGAGTGATTCCATTTTGCCCAAAGAATAGGTGATGTGCTACTCTCTCTGTCTCATCCTTCCCTTGTTCATATAAGGAGATGTGAATTCAGACAGACCCTTGATTACTGTGGTTAGGGTACCGTAAACAAACAGGTATGAGAAAAATAAAAGAAAGGCACACCACAGCAATTTTGATGAGATGTCAGCATGGAGGGCTACAGAGCACCTGGCAGAGCATGAGGCCATGGGGGCATAAACACTGCAGAGGGTACTGCAAGGTGGGCACTGGCACACGCCGGTGTCTCCAGATCTGGTGCTCAGCCTGCGTCTGGGGATGCAGGGAGACTGAGGTGAGGTGAAGTGAGCTGAGCTGAGCTGAACTTAGTTCTTCCCCCTGTTTTTTCCAGCTGGATCACAGAGATGCACCCAAAGGCACTCTTGGGATTAGAGTGCAAATGTCAAGCAGTGTAGCCTTGTAGGCAGAGTCGTGGATGCTGTAAGAGGACAATCTTTTAACATTGGCTCTATCTTAATAGACGTGAAATATTTTGTGAATCTTGTCCTAGACTGAATATTTAGTATTATTTTCCCTGTATAGAGTGAGACACTCAATAAAATAAGTAATGGACTATTTCAAATAAAGTAACAGATAAGTTATATGGCTTATAAACATCAGTGTTACATTCATCAGTGTCACTGGCCTTTGGTCTTAACTTGCAAACTTGAAGAGAACAAATTGGTTTATGCAGAATCATAGATCACAGTGTAGCTCACAATTATTCTTCAGACTATCTCCTTCAGTTAAATTGGAGAAGCTTCTGGTTATATTACATATCTGGTAAGATTTTGAGATTCATTTTAGCATTTCTGTGGTGTCTTGTTAGGACTGTAGTAGTAATCCTGCAGCATGCTAGACATTTTTCAAACCGAAGTCCATATTCCAGGGACTTTGATTCATAGAATCATAGAATCATAGAATCATAGAATCATTTAGGTTGGAAGAGACCCCTGGGATCATCAAGTCCAACCATCAGCCCTACTCTACAAGTTCCCCCCTACACTAGATCTCTCAACACCACATCTAATCTGCTCTTAAACACAGTCAGGGAGGGTGACTCCACCACCTCCCTGGGCAGCTGATTCCACTGGCTGACCACTCTCTCTGTGAAAAATTTTTTCCTAATGTCTAGCCTAACCCTACCCTGCTGCAGCTTGCAGCCATTCCCTCTTGTCCTGTCGCTCATTGCCCGTGAGAAGAGACCAGCACCAATCTCTCTACAGTGCCCTTTCAAGCAGTTGTAGAGAGTGATGAGGTCTCCCCTCAGCCTCCTCTTCCTCAGACTAAACAATCCCAACTCCCTCAATCGATACTCATAA
>VZTM01006563.1:112463-143825 GCA_013400555.1 Jacana jacana | reverse complement strand
GGGTGGTGGTGGGTGGGCTCTGGAGAGGAAAAGGCTGATGGAAACTCCTTTCTCATGAAGGGCAATGAGCGGGCAAGGGGTGACCGACGGGGGGGCAGGGGGCTGCGGCGCTGCAAGCTCAGAACGACAAGCTTTACTCATGGTACAGGTTGTAGAGGACGGAGCCGCTGCTTCCCGGCAGCTCCTCTTCCCACACCACTGACCCATCGGACTCCTCCAGTTGGGCTGGGCTCCAGGAACCAGCGTCATTCCCAGGTTCCTGCTGTCCCCCGCGCCGTCACAGCCGGTCCATCCTGAACGTGTCCTCTGTGGCGGGGGCGGTGAGGACCATGTCTGGGTCGTTGAGCATGTGAAGTCCATCCAAGGTTAAAGGGTCAATTTTGAGTTCATCCAGAGGGAACTGGGAATCCGCGTCGAAGCTGACGTCTCCCACTCCCGCCAAGGAGCTGGTCAGTTCTTTTGATAAGCTGGGAGGGGACTCTCCTGTCACTGCGGGGAAGAGGGAGAGAAAGGTGTCAGGAGGCCTCAGGAGAGGACACTGGCCAGGCAGAGGAGTCACAAAACAGCTGGCCAAAAATTTGGGAATAACTTATTGAACTCGGGCTGAAGTTGGGATGATCCCTCCTCCTTCCCAGCTGGATGAATCACCTTTGTCAGAGCACCTCAAACCCCTCCCAGTGACCCAACACATGGCAGAGTCCATAGGTGGGTATCCACGGGCCCTCGCTCAAGTCCCTCTTCTCCCCCTCAGCTCGAGGAGGAAGAACCTTAATTTACCTGAGTCTAATCAGCAGAGTCCTGGGGGAAATATGGACTGAGCTACACTCTTCTCAGTGGCCTGGGCAGGAACTGCTTCCAAACGTCCCACCGTGCCCAGATGCGTCACCATATGTGACACTAACCCCCCCTTGCTGCTCAGCTCCAGCCAGGCAGCCCAGGAAGGGATTTGGCATTCACCACTTCTCCCTCACTGGGGCAGAGGGTGCAGTAAATTCAGGGGTAGGGAAGGGCTACAGGGAGTCACAGAAGCCCAGACTGATCTGGGGTTGGAAGGGACCTCTGGAGATCATCTCCTCCAACCCCCTGCCAGAGCAGGTCCCACCCAGAGCAGGTTCACCCAGAGCAGGTCCCACAGGAACATCTCCAGGAGGGTTTGGAATGCCTCCAAAATGAAGACTCCACCACCTCTCTGGGCAGCCTCTGCCAGGGCTCTGCCACCTTCACAGGGAAGAAGCTCCTCCTCATGTTTAGATGGAACTTCTCATGTTCCAGTTTGTGCCCATTCCCTCCGGTCCCATCACTGGGCACCTTCGGAAAAAGCCTGGCTCCATCCTCCTGACACCCACCCTTGACATATTGATCAACATTCTGGAGGTCCCCCCTCAGCCTCCTCTTCTCCAAGCTCAAGAGACCCAGCTCCCTCAGCCTTTCCTCCTCTGGGAGATGCTCCACTCCCTCCAGCATCTCGGTAGCCCTGCCCCGGACTCTCTCCAGCAGTTCCCTGTCCTTCTGGAGCTGGGAGGCCCAGCACTGGACACCATACACCAGATGGGGTCTCACCAGCACTCCTCGGGTATGTCCAAGGTTTTTGTTTAATCCCTTTTTTTTTTCCTCACCTGTAAGAATGATGTTGGGGATGTTTCCATGGCTGGAGTAGTTGAGCTGCTGGGAATCCTGCAAGCTGCCATGACTGCCGGTGAGTCCCATCATGGCTGCCTGGGAGTAGTTAAGGGTGGAACAAGGGCTGTAGAGGCTGTTGGAACTAATGGCGTTTTCTATCATATTAAACTGTTCCAGCTGAAGACCAAGGCACAAAGGAATTATTACTTGTATCCAACGGGAAATACAGCAAAAAGAACTTACAAAGCTCAAGGAGGGGGAGTAACGTCCAAAGAGACAGGCAAACAAATTCATCTTTAGGTTTCGTTGGTCAAAATGCGGTCGAATTTCGCTTTACTGCCCAATTGAGAGTGCGGGGCAGGGAGGAGGATGGATGCAAAAACAAAAGCCTTGCTTTTGACACCGTGAAAACAGAAACAAACAGAAGAAAAGGTAGCTTTAAAACGAAGTAAAATAACCAAAAAAAAACAAACAACCAAACCAAACCCAAACCAACCCCTAATTCATGCTTTGCCTCAGGTCTCTGCCCTCGAGCTCTGCCCCCGGGAAGCCAGCTCCGTTTTTGCAGTGGAATCAATTAACACACCGCAAACTAACGAAGGCCCGGGGCTGCCTGCTCGGTTTGGGGACCGTGCACGAGCTGTTGGCCAAATTCAGGGGTAAACCTGGTAAATACAGGTACCACCTAAGAGTGGACCCTCCCCAAAGGCAACGGGGGGGGGGGTTGCAACGTTTATTTTCATTGGTTTGAATCCAACAAACTTGGCAGAACACCTTGAGAAACATCCTCTTCGAGGGCTGAGAGGAAGGAAGGGGCAGGAAGACCGGGGAGAGCAAAGAAATAAATAATAAAAGGAAGAAGAACAGAAATCCCTGAGTATTGCAAACCAAAAATAACAGAAGTAAAACTACATGGACAGAGTGTGATCTCACACAGAATAACCAGGAGTTGGTCTATATTTATTTTAAGCCGCAAGAGGCCGAAATACAGCTGAAAATCTGAGATGAATTTGCTCACCTGATGGGATAGGGCATTAGCCTGCCTAGCTGTCATCTGCTGATCATAATAGGAGTCACCAAATACACTCCCCAGAATGGAAGAATGCTGAAAACAAAACAGAGTCTTTATGGTGCAAAAGTCTCACAACCAGACGTCCCCACGGCGTGCGAGCGGCTCCAGCCGTCCCGCTGTTCTTCTCAGCGACGACGAGCCGGGCAACCACCACTAACCCTCAGCAAACCCACCCCACAGGCAGTGCTCCCCTCTGAGACACGAGTCCTGCCAGCACTGGGCTGCCCTTGTTCGGTGACACACAACTACAGTCAAGGGCAAGCAAACAAACTTCCCCGGGGGGGGACACACAAGACGTGGAACCTCTGAGTTATGGAAAAACAGACGAGGAAAGAGGGGAAACCAAAGCACTCTGCACCTCCGGCTTCCCTGGGAACTGGGGAGGGGCAGGGGGTGTTGGTTCAGGGTTGGGGTTTTCTTTTTGGGGGGTGTGTGTGAAAGACAAACCCCCCCCACAGATTTTAAACCCCACGTCACGACAAAAGGCTCGACCGCCAGCCGGCTCCACCGGGACAACGACGTGCTGTGCCCAGAGAAAAGTGCCGTCTGAAGGGCAGGTCGCTCCAGCTGCGGGGCAGAAAGCGGAGGAGGAAACCCCAGGAAAGCACCTTCTGGGCAATCCCGAGGCAAGAATCTCGGGAAAAATTCCCCAGCCTTGCTAATTTACTGCCCCCTCCAGCAGGACAAGCACTTAGCAGTTCTTCTCCGTCATTTAGCAGTTCTTCCGAGGGTGAACAAGAACCTGGGGGCAGTGTTTAACACTATTCAGCGCTGTCCCATCGCTTCCTACTCAAAACTCTCCCAAATCCTGGGATTCCAGCTGCAAACAGAACATCCGCTGACAAAACTCTACCAGAAAGGACAATTTGCACCAAGAGCTTGTATCAGTCCTGACAAAGAATAATTCGGGGCTTTGCATGGCCTTTTCCAGCTGTTCCAGCTGAGCAGGGAAAGAGGAAGGCTAGGAATTTTCCCCTTGGAATCCTAACTGGCAAATGAGGCAAAATCCCAGGCAGTCCCAGAGGGGGTCCCAGCAGCCACCACAGCTACAAGCACTGAACGTGGGCAAAGACCCAGATACCCAAACCCAACGTCCACAACAGTGAAATTTCCAAATTGTGAAAAATTTCAGCAGAAGTCACAGATTTTAAGCATTCTCCTCCCCTCTGGGACTAGTCTCTCTCAGAGCAGCTTCTTTGCAGGTTGCAGGCAAGGAGAAGAATGAAGCCTTTTATCAAAAAAAACCCCAAACCACCCTAAAACTGCCCGCAACCTCCACGAGAGGAGACTATGGGGACAGGAGCCACAAGATACAAACCAACCAACCTCCCCACCTTCAAGCTGGAACCCTCGGCCACCCCGTTATTGGGCTGCTCTGGGATATAAAAAGTGACCCGAAGGGAGGAACTCGCAGCCCCAGGAGGGGGACTCACTCAGAGGAGGACTCAGGGGGGAATTCAGGGGGGGACTCACTCAGAGGGGGACTCAGGGGGGGACTCAGGGGGAGACTCACTCGGGGGGGGACGGCAGCTGAAAGCTCAGCCCACGCCACGGCGCTGCCCAGCTCTGCTGAGCAGATCCCAGTTGGTCCAAGAAGTGCCCCAAGCATGGGAGCACCAACATAAGGGCAGGACTGGAAGGAGGAGCCACACTCCAAAGCAGGACACTGGTGGAGTCGGAAGCGGTGCCCGATAGCTGCCTCCCAACCGTTGTGGGAGAAGGGCAACCCCGTAACTCAGTGAGAAATGGTTTAACCAAACAAAGGCTGATTGATTATACACAGCCCTGGCCAAGAAGGGGGTCTGATGGGCAAAACTCAGATACTGATTGGCCTCCCTGGGCGTTTCTGACCTCTCACAGCAACGAGCCCAGACCAGTGACATCTTTGCAGCTCAACACCCTCCTGCATTCCCCCCTGAGAACAGGTAAAGACGGAAAAGGGCTGTATTCGGAACCCATCTATCATCCGGTCCTCAGCCCCGCCGTGGCTGCTCTGTCCCTCGCAGAAGGCAGGGGCACGAGCACGTTCTCAACCACCACCAGCAAGAGCCACCTCAGGCCTGACAACAAAAAAGCAAAGCACTGCTTAAAATAACCACCCTTCTCCTTAAAGCACTGCTGTCTTACTCACTGCCCGGGCACACTGTGAGCTCAGACCCCGCGCTATTCCACCCGCTCGCCCGTCTTCCTCCTGCTGAAAGGAACGGAGTCCCAGTTATTTAACAGCTCCCCAGAGGATCAAGGTTTGGGGTTTTCTTCCTTTTACCTGTTTTTACAGAAGCAGGGCAAACCCTAAAGTCTTTGCACTCCACTAAAAGCTGGTCCCACCCTAAAAAGTTTGGGCAGCGTGAAAAATAACGAATGGGAGAGCAAGAATCTCTTGGTGCAAGTCTCGGTGAGTAACTCCTAACAGAACAGACAGCCCGTGCTTATTCCTCAGCCCTCGAGTCTATGGGTTATTACATCTGTAAGCACTGAGACTCCCAAAGGAAATCAACTGGAAATGTCATTACTTCAACACTTCAGAGTCCTAGAATAATTTATCAGCAACTCTGTGGAAAACATCTTGCTAACACCAGCTCCTAGATGAGGTCTGTTTTGTCAACAGTACATCTTCTGGGGTTAATGATGTGGTGACTGCAAGGGGGGGGGGAAACAACACAAACCCAAACCACCAAACCTCTGGCTTAAATTATTCATCTAAAAATACATACCATATTATCCAGTAAACAGCCATTCTACTAAAAAAAAAATACACCACCCCCCCCCCAAAACCAAAGCAAACAAAAGCAGATTTCTAGCTAATTGGAACAGTGTGCCAGGTGTTAGAGGAGAGAAGCAGAGGAGGAAGAAACGAGCTGCTGTCAATGAGAAGCCATGCAAACACCAAGCCGAGAGCTACAAGCAGAGCTTTTCAATCCGTGTTGGAACAGGAAGCCCCTCGTGTAACAAAGGTCCATCTCAAAAAACCCCCAGAGCAAATAGGTTTGGGGGTGTGGGAAAGAGGGAAAAAAAACAAACATAAATGGATTAATTAAATAAATAAAATAAAGAAAGAGAAAACTTGTGGTGAATGAACCGCACGTGACCAGTACCAAAGCGCAGGTTTCTGGGACGGGAGCGTGTCACTCCTCGTACGGACACGCTGCAGAACGGCCTACCCTCACCTCAATCTGAGAACAGGGGGGGTGAGGGGAGGACACCCACCCACTCACACCTCCCACCCATCAACCAGTGCCAAACCGGTTCCAGAACGGGCACGTTCTGCTCTTGGAACCAACCTGCCTCTCTCGCCCTTGGCAGAAAGCTCTCCAGGCTGATGGATCCTGCTGGCTGGGAGCTGCCCCCATAATCACGACCAACCCCAGTTTTTCATCCCAACTGCTTTGTTTTTCTTCCCCCGTTGCTCCTCTCCACACTTGATACTTGTGACCACCGCCACAGCCAGCTTTGGGGTCACTGGCAGAGGCAGGAAGAGGCCTCTCATTTTTAATTTAGCAAAAATACAAGAACTGTGTGGGTATTTTTAAGGGGCCACCACTCAAGTGAGCAGCATTAATAAACCCTCTTCCTTCCAGGCAGAGGTACGGTGTCCCACTGGAAAACAGCAAGTGCTTACAGGGTTAAACAGGCCCAGGAGGACAAATGAGCAAGGAGCCTGTGAACAAAAGCAAGAGAAGTCAAGGGGGAAAGAAAACTCAAGGCCAAAATCAACAATCGGGTGCCCTGCCCAAATGAGAACTGGAGCTGAGACTCTGCAGCAGGACTGGCAAGGACTGGCAGACTCCTGCTGCAGGACTGGCAAGGGCTTCGCTCTAGGAGACAGCCTGGAGCAGCCAGGGCACTTGTTTCCTTTGAGCCACACAGGGAACCTGGCAGAGCTGGGAGGAGCAGGCACAAGAGAGAGAAGTTAAGAAGCAATTAAGCAAGGGTTAGGAAAATCCAGACAGTCCTGACACTCGGGTCTAACACTGAGCTTACCAGTGACCTGTCTCTGGCTAATGGCAAGGAGAGGCGAAGCTTCAGCTTTGGAACCGTGAAGGGGCAGCACTTACTTAGACAGCGTCCTCCTTACAGCCTTCAACGGTAAATGATGAAACAGAAAACGTATTTTCAGAGTCTTCTGTGATGCTCCAGAAGAATTTCTTTCCTGCCCCTTCGTTTCTACAGGTGGGATTTAGGAAAAGGGGAGCCAGAGGCAGCTGGTTTAGCAGCATGGGCGTATCCCTGCACTGGAAACGCACTCGCTCCCGCACATCAGGGCACCCCTGAAGGCTGCCTTGTGTCAGACTGTCCTGCTGCCAGCAGAGAAACACGCCCTCTCACCAGTTTACACACACCCCAAGCTCTGAGTCGCCTACAGGACACGGGGATGTATGAGTAGATACACACAGAGGAGTTCACACCAGCCAGCGTGCGAGAAAGCGCCTTTACTGACCCGTTCCTGGCGAGCCCCGAGATACAACTGCTAATTTTAAGAGCGTTTTCTCCAGTGTTTTCCTTCAAATTGGACATTCTCACATCAAAAAAGGTCCTGATGGAAATGCCTTCGGCCACACAAGTGACACTCAGTGCCACAGGAGCTACCCTGCTGCAGGAGGCATTTTTTTTCGGCTCTCCCTCCCCTGCACTCCCAGCAGTATCTGTCAGCTCTTGAAAAAAGGGGGCTACCTGGGGGTTCTGTCCCCAAAGGAACCGGAGGGAGAGGACTCCTAGGACAAAGGGGAAGGGTTTGACACTGAAAGAGGGGAGATTTAGATGAGATACCAGAAAGAACTTTGGTGTGAGGGTGGTGAGAGCCGGGCCCAGGTTGCCCCGAGAAGCTGTGGCTGCCCCATCCCTGGAGGGGCTCAAGGCCAGGTTGGAGGGGGCCTGGAGCAACCTGGTGTGGTGGGAGGTGTCCCTGCCCAGGGCTGGGGGTGGCACTGGGGGGGGCTTTAAGTTCCCTTCCCACCCAAACCATTCTATGATTCTAGGAAATCACTGCGTTTTAACAGTGTTGGTCAACAAAAAGGCGATTCCCCAGCTATTGAAAAACTCTGGAACTGAATGAAACTGCGAACAAGATGAGACACCAGTAATGCATGAGGCACACAGAGTTACAGTGAGACAACTATGGGTCAGTAATGGAGAGACTCAACTAAAAACAAACACAAGAAGCAAGGCCTGTGGAAGCACAGAGTCCCTTACTTGAGGGGAGCTGCCAGGAGAGAAGCCTTGATTGGAGACAGGAGAGGTGGGAGACTGGTTGGCTGGGGAGCCAGCATTACTGCGGTACTGCTGGAGTGAAGCCTACAGAACAACACAGAATTAAAGACCATGGGATCGATGGAAGGTTGGAAAACTCTCAAACTTCTGGTGTGCACAGCTGGAGGAAGCTGGGGGGAAACCATCCTCTTCAGCAGCCTGTGCGCCTGCCCGGCGGGCTGAGAGCAGGGCAGGGCTGTCCTACAAGCAAAACTGGTCAGGTATTTTCTCACTGTTCTCAGTTAATGCTCAATTTTAAATAAATAAATAAATAGAATGTGGTCAGCCAACGATTTGGGGGGGGAAAAAGTCTCAAAAGCTGGGAATAACTCAAAAATAATGTAATTTATTCTTTAATTCAGCTGCCTTACCCACACATCCTTAACCTGTGCTTACACTGCTCTGGAAAGCTTTACTCTGCCTAGTCCTAAACAGCCTGGGGGCGTTATCAGGATCCAAGTGTGGAACCTGGAATCCTTCTCCGAGCTGCTTTTTACCCCAGGACACAGAGCAGACACTGTCTGACAGCTCACAGGAGGTTTTGCAGGTTTATATTGCTTCTGTTTACGTTGCTCTCCCTCTTCATGAGAACACATTTTCGAAGATTTACCCAGGTTGGTTTCTTTCTGGTCATAAAGAACCCCAGAATTGAACAAATTCATGATCTTCAACAGCATCTAAGTTCAACGCTGCACTAATTATGCACTAATTAACAGAAAGTGTGCAGCTTTCCTCATTAGGCTTCCTTTAGAAATTAACACAGGATTGAGGAAAACTTACAATCCAGGTTCTAAGCAAAGGAATGATTTAAGCAGAGAGCTCTGCAGGGTGGGAGAGCGCTGCCCTGCCAAAGCTTCCTCACTCCCAAATTCGGGAAATCTCAATAAAAACAAACCCCAAAATCCATCTGTCTTTGTAGCCCTGAGTTGCTACTCACACACTTTCAGCAGACATCCAAAGTACAGCAAACTGAATTTAAGAGTTGCTTTACAAAAGCAGGAGGTTGCCAGTGAGACCACAAACCCAGCCCAGGAGGCTTTTTGGTCATTTCTGAACTATTTCTGCTGCTTTAAGAGACAAGCACAGCACCCTGCAGGCTGAGCTCATAAAGAGGTTTAGGATGAGGAAAGCAACACAGAAAGCAGAGAATGAAAGTCAGAATTATCTGTAGGTACAGGAGTGTTAGAATCCAAGCCCGGGGACACATTTTGAGGGGTGGGTACCTCCCTCTTCCCCTCCCAGCCCCCAAAGGGAAGCGGCTTCTTTCACGAAGCACCAATCGGCACAAGCCGTGAAAAATTTCCCCCGCTAATTAAAGCCACGATTAAGTGTGAGGATCAACAGACACCGCTTTCTTCTCCTTCTCAAACCAATTGCTGTCACTACGACACTGCCAGGAGGACACCAGGGGTCAGAGAACCGAGATCCCAGGCAGCAGGAGCGCAGAACGAGCTTGGAAATTCTTCCCTCGTAGCCTGGACCCCTCCTCCTGCTCTGCAGTTCGGGTTTTGGTGTGCCAGGACAGACAGAGCATCTCATACCAGACCATGTTAAAAGAAACAAAAGAAGAAATCTGTCCCCAAATCCTCAAGTGTCCCCATGTGCACACTCCATCTCCTCTGCACACCTGAAGGCAGCCACAAATCCCATTTTTGAAGGTCAGAATGGAAGCTCGAGAAGAACGAACGGGTGCTAAAATATGGGAAGCAGAGAAAATACCTGGTTCCCTCCAACTTTGGGAAAATGCTTGTTAGTGGGTTTCTCTACCAGATTTCTGTTAGTTCCTCCCTCTGGTCTCTACCACGGCGTGTAGCACAGGCTGGGACACTGTGCTGGGGGTGCACGACACTGAACTGCCTGGGAACCTGTCAGTGCAACGGCAGCAGCAAGATATAAAATACAGGCTGATGCATTTAGGTTGATCTGATCAAGCAGGGAGTCACAAGGGACACCGTCATATGGAGCTACAGCCACCCTAAACACACATCAAACCCCACTTTTCCTCCAGAAAACGTTTAGATGTGGACTTAACCCAAATCATTCCGAGTCTGCTTCAGGCTCTGCCTAAGAGTGTATTTCCCACGAGGGCTGTGCAGCTTATCCCTGACACCAGGCTGCATTTTTCCAGGTTTTCTGAAGGAAAGCTCTCTCTCCCTTCCAACCCTGCCCGCTCTTACCGAGTTGATGTCTATTCCCATGGAGGGCTGGGTCTGGCTGCCCGGGGGGGACTGCGGGATGGTGGAGGGGACGGTGACGGAGAGCGGCGGGAGCTGCGTTCCTCGCTGGAGGCCCGAGCTCTGCATGAGAGGAGTGCTCTGAGGCAGGGTACTCGCCACCTGGGGCTGCTGCTGCTGCTGCTGGGAAGTCGTCTGGGTAAAAAACGGGTACGGGGGAAGCTGCTGCTCCAGAGACAACGCATCCATAGCCACGGCCTGAAACAGAACAGTCAAGATCATCCACGCTGGCAGGTAATCTCATTTTCAGGCCCATCAAGTTTCACCCCGAGAGAACTTGCACTAACTCAATCTCACCTGGCTTTTTAAAAAAAAAAAAAATCTTACCAAAAGGCTCAGAAACAGCCAAGAACAGGTTTCCAAAATCTTACTGTGGCCTCCAGCCTCCAGTAAACAAGCACTGGCAAAGCCCAGCTGAGTGCCCGGGTCAGGAATCGACAACGCAGGCAGCCGCGCAGTCCCACTTAGGAAATCAATCACAAAAGCTAATTGAGCATCTCTCATCAATTAGAGAAGCGTCTTTCAAATTCACAGCTACCTTTGGGACAATACTGTCACAGAGAAGCCTCCCAGTCGGTGTGTTTTACCCCAGTTCTAGAAAAGCACAAGTAAAGTCTGTCCCCTCTACAAACCACTCCCAAAACGCATTTGAAGAAGAAGATTCCAGAACAAGAGAGATGAAGATACAGCCGGCTCCTCCCTGGCTAGGGTGCAACAGCTCCTCTGGGATTAAAAAAAATAGCAATTCATTCTCCAAATAACTTCCCACCTGAGTGATGGGTGAGAGAGGGGAGAGCGTGGGAGACATCTGCTGGGACTGCGGCCGCCGTGAGTCCGCGCCCAGGGACAGGGGACTGACAGCCGGCTGACGGTGCTGCGGGGACGGGGCTGGCGTCGTCGTCATTCCTGCCAGGAAGGGAAAAACAGCAGGGCTTAAAGGGGACCAGAGCGATGGGTTAGTGGTACCTGCACCCAGGCAACTACCCAGACGACGGAGAACGAAAGGCCTAAGTGGGCAACCACTCAATGCAAAGTGCTGAACGCGCCTCGGCCAATCGGGCTGGAACTCGTTAAGATGAGTTACAATTAATTTTGTCAGGCTGAGGAGCATCAGGAGGGGAGAAGGATCCCCGTGGTTCATCCTGGACCAGGATTCGTGCACGGATACCGACTCAAAATGGCAACAGGCAGAGCAGCTTCGGGGCCTTACAGACACCACGGGTATCGTTCTCGCTCCCCAGCTGCACACGCTGACCCCAGGAAAAGCACATTCTGCTCCATTTGCAAGGGCTGAAACTTCAGGAAGAAGATAACAGATCATATAACAAGGCTAATCAGAAGGCACTTGAGATATTATAAAAGCAAACACTTATTTAATGGAAAATGCAGAAGAAAAACTGGTTACACAGGAAGTACTCCATTTTTAATGGCACGGCAGCGCACAGGAAGGCAGGAAATATCCTTCACACTCTAAAGAGCCAGGACTGAGCAGGCTGCAAGGATAAACAATCCGTGTATTGTCATTTTCTTCAAATTCGAGACAAAAATCTGGAAGTTTTGAACCCTCCCCTATTTTCTGCCTCACCCTAGAGGAACCGAGACACCCTGGAAAGTGATTTCAGGACAATCTAACGAGCGAGCTGTTCTCCCAGAGCTGCCAGAAGAGAGGAATTCACAGGAGCCTGTGAGCTCCCAGGCACTTGGCAAACCTTCAGGGCTTCCAGGCAAGCTGCCAGGGAGCCAGGAAGCCCAGGCTGCCAAGGAGCCAGCAGGCAAACCGGCTCCAACTGCGCAGGTTCTGAAGCTTGCCTGCCTTCCCCTGCCCGCTCTCCAAACCCAACACCGTCTGAGGGAACGACAGGGAACCGACCAGGGCAAAGGCACAAACGTCTGCGCCCAAATCATAGAATCATAGAATCATTCAGGTTGGAAGAGACCCCTGGGATCATCCAGTCCAACCATCAGCCCTACTCTACAAGTTCTCCCCTACACCAGATCCCTCAACACCGCATCTAATCTACTCAATTGCCGGCCCTTCTCCCTAACCTGGCAGGTAACTCCTTTCCCCACCTTGTCTTGGGGCTGCTGAGGCCAGGGCTGTGCAACACAGAGCTCCTGCAAAAGGCTCAAAAGCCTTTATGTTTTCAGGGGAAAGAGGCACGGAGGGTTTGGGAAAAAAATCACTTCCAAAAGCAGCAAACTCTGACTGGGCCAAAGATTAAAGCACGGGAGGGTCTCCAGAGAGAAGCAGAAAATCATCAATGAGTGTATCTTTTTAATTTGTTGTGTCTTTGATAGATCAGGAAATGCTTTCAAAGCAATACTTACCAGTTTGGTTCCATACTGTTTGTTTTGCTAGTTATGAGCAGGGCACAGGAAAAAACCCACAGTGACTCGATCTGGCCTGAAAATAAGTTTGTTTCTTTTTATCCACACAATGGTTCTCTTTGCACAGACCCATGAGTCCTGCCTGAGTGAGAGCCCCTCTCTGAAACTTTATGTAGTCTTTTCTGAGACCTGGAAACGTGTTAAAGATGCTGAAATCTGCCGCCCTGCTCCGGCCTCCAACAGTTAAACCATCTTCTCGCTTCATTCTTAAACAGAGCTGCTCAGTGATAACACTGCATTAACCTGATTAGAACCATTTCCTTTTCCCAATGTATGAGAGGATTTTCAAGTGGGGAAGGGAATCCTGCCTAACACAGGAAATATACTGGTATTTTTGGACACGGTGCCTCATTTCTGGTCTGGGAATCAGGCGATTGCTGTTGTCACTCACAAGACACACCTGCAACCTTCTTCTCAACTGCTCGAGTACGACCCGGTGAAACTCCCTCAAAACCAGCAGTGGCCAGTTTGGGCTACTTGCCTGCAAAGTTAAATTGAATCCTGAAATTATCAGGGGACCAGCCTGTTATAAGCTGCCAGCACGGCAAACACGGTTTGTTTGCGGTTTAAGGTGATTTTGAAATAAAAGGATGAGTATTTGGTGCAGTGCAGGAAGCCCAAGGAACACAGCTGAGACTCAGCACACTCACACAGCTCCAACAACAGCTCCCACAGCCACCACACCTGAAAAGAACCTGCCAGAAAAACTACATCCCCAGGGAAGCAACAGGTTCACCACCAAGGCACCACCGTGGGAGCGGTGAGAAATGAAGGTGTGTGCTCGGGAGCTGGCTCCCACGGCCCCGCTCCACCTGCCCTGAATATTCCACATATTTCCAGAAGTTACGCTCTACAAAAAACCCACAGGCCTTCCAAAAGGCTCCACGTTGTTCCTGACTGCTCAAAAGAGAAAACTTGCTTCAGATGGAGCGAGAAAGGTTCTCTCTCCCAAAATAAAAAAGCCCAACAACATCCTAAAGGAACGAAAACTAAAGGTTTCCTTTAAGGTGTTTCTGTAACTCAAGTGCTGGTGGGGTGAAGGACAACAAAGCACAAGGGAGGCAGCTTTGGGTGGCAGTGTCTCCTGTGGTCTTACACATAAACTAAACAAACAAAAATCCCAAAGAGGAGGATTCGGGCACCAAGAACATGAGAAAAAGGAAAGACAGTTTGTGTAAGTCACAGAATTAAATACAGCTTTTTCGCTTCCTTTAGTGCAGAAATGGCTTGACAAAACCCACTTGCAAAGAAATGTCAATCAACAGGGAAGTGCAATCATCTCTCAGACAAAACAGCAACACCCAGCAAAGACATTTCCCCTCCTTGAGGAGGAGCGAGACGCTATGGACGCTCCGTACCAGCACCCCAGGTGAGGCTCTTACCCTGACTGGCCGTGCTGATGCCCAGGTGAGTCAGGTTGGCAGCAAGATTCCCGGTGCTGTTGGAGCTACTCAGGGCTGGGAATGTGGATTCCTCGGGATCTAAGGGTGTGGGGAGCGGGGAAGGGAAGTGGATGTTGGTCAGGTCTGGCAGGGAGCCACCCGTGTTATGCGTGGCAGGAATCAGTGTTGTAGTGTTTTCCTGGTCAGCTGATGGAAAGATGCTAAATAAGGGAGAGAGAGGAAAGGGAAAAAAAAAAGACACATCTCAATTTAAAATTCAGGCTGGATGGATCTATAAAGTCTTTTTAAAAAGGAAGGGGCCGTACACAGAACTATACACTGTATTTCTGACAGAGCAGCCAGAGATGAAATAGCCAGTGGGTCACCCAGAGAGGTCCTGGCTTTCCCCATATCTACTGGGGTGTTGTATCATCTACGGGCTTTTCAGGAAACTCAGAAGCAAGAGGACATTCAATACACAACGCTCATTCTTAAAGATCTCAACGTGCTACAGAAAAACTCTCTCAGAACTTACTTGATTCCTGGAACTTCACATGATTTAGGTCTCGATGACCCAGTCTAAAATAGAAGGAAGACATTTTTAAAGGCAAAGATTCCGCTAGAGATCAATGCTGAAGATACAGTTCAGTGACTTTCATTTGACAGAACACAGTTCTGCAGAGCAGCTGCTCTAGGCAGGAGCTCTGTGGAGAAATGTGTCCCCTTTGTTGCTTCACTGGCCCGACAAGGCTCAGATTTTGAAGAGTTTCTCCTGATCTAATCCAATGCCTGTGCACACAGAAAGTGCCTTTCTGATCTACTCCTCAGTGATTCGGTGCTAAATATAGCATTTAATCTCTAATCTCTGTGAGTAGTTTGTTTTGGTTGACAATACTTAGAGCCTGGGTTTACCTAGATACATTCAGAAAAGAAAATCTCTAGCTTTGAACTGCGAGATTCCAACCTTTTTAGTGTCCCATCCTTGCTTAGAGAGGGTTTTGTCTGCCTCAGAGGTGGCATCCTCCATTCCAGGGACAGTCAGCAACAGAACTGAAAAACACCCAGGAGGACCAAAGGAATCATTCTGCAGGTTCTGTGTGTGGTGGCTGTTACACATTATCACATTTTAAGCTTCTCAGTAAGAAATTCTCAGATCAGGAAGTTTAACCATTTGAAACCTCTGAAGTAACCTATTAGCAATGAACGTGAAACAAGCTATAGGACCAAAAGTCAAATTTAATTAGCAAGGAGACATTACCAGCTTCAAAGAAAAATTAAATTAATAATCCCAAATAACAAATTTTTAAATTTTTGGCCCCCAATTTAGGCTGCTTACATCCAAATGGGAAAGTGTCTCTTGGGAGTTTGTTTTTCTTATCTTTTGCATTTTGCATAAAAGATCTACCCCCGCTGCGTCTAACGGGTGGGCAGAGGGCAATTCCAGTGGGGAAAAGTCTGGACCACCCCCCCTGGGATGGAGAAACGTTATAGAGCTGTTACTTCTCCAGATCCCAGGCACATTTGTTGGGTGGAAGCAGTCAACTGTGTCATGGTGTAGATGGAATTCATGTCACCTACTAACAGTGAGGTGACGTGGAAACCACCCAAGGCAGCCCAGTCCGAGAGCTGTACCAACAGCAGCCTTCCACACCGGTGACTGTAACTCCCCGTTTATGTAGCATTGCTGAAGATGATCAGCACTTAATGCTTCACAACTCTGGAAGTACAGGGAAGAGCTGCAGCACGGTGCAGTTGTGGGTTCACCCATCTCTAGGTGGTTATTGAAGGATTAAGTTTCTCCAGGCAGATTTAAGAGCTTTTAATGCGTTTCTGGACCTGGCAGCAGGAAGAAGGGCCAGCAGAGGGCACCAGCACCGCTAGTGCCGGGGGCTGTGCTGCTCCAGCTCCTAACTGGGAATGTCAGAGCGCACCGTTTGCAAGTGCTGCCTCAGGGTGTACTCACCGGTGATCACAACCCCCTAGATAAGAAGGAGATGAAGTCTCACTGCTTTATGATGTCGTATCACTGACCATGAGATCCCTACAAACTTCTAGTGCCCCCCAAGAGCAGCCCAACCGACAGAGTCCCAGAGCCCAGAGCCCTCTTCCCCATAGGGCAGAATACCAGAATACAGGGTTCAGAAAAACACTCTATGAGCTTGGTATCATCTTCTCTGGATTTCAGTAGCCAGAAGAGTAAACGTGGGCCTTTGTTCCAATTCCTGCATAACTGAACCCAGAGTGGGCTCCACGGGTGCATTTACGGAAGCAGACGAGCACCAGGACGTGTGTGTTTGCTCTGACATACACTGCTTTAAAAGTTACAGGCATTTTTACTGGTTTTCTCTGTTTACCTCTTTTCTGCTGCATGTCCTGTGACCCCCCTGAAAAGGATTCTTGTTGAGCTGGGGTCATAGTGCTCTGGTGCAGGGCGGAATCGGAATTTGTCCTGAAAGGAAGGAGGCAAATGCAACTTTTTTACTGTCCCTTTCTCTAAATAAAGGGCTGTTTCTCTCAGATAAATGTAACCAGCTCGATACCCAACCTGAACACACTGCTCTAGAAAAGCAAAATCTCTTTACAGCATGTATCAGGCAGGATTTCCTTGTGAAACAAT
The DNA here is from genome assembly GCA_013400555.1 of Jacana jacana. Lineage (NCBI taxonomy): Eukaryota > Metazoa > Chordata > Aves > Charadriiformes > Jacanidae > Jacana > Jacana jacana. The sequence goes on along the minus strand of VZTM01006563.1, from coordinate 127,265 downwards.
CAATCCACAGAACCAATCAGCTCAAGTTTGAAGAGGAATTGTTTCGATAATGGGATTGAGAAGAACGCAGGATAAATTGGTCGCCATCGTTAGACAATCATTTCATATGCGCTTTTACGACTATGCATGATCAAATAATGCAAGTTTTAAGTGCTTACAGATCTTTTGGTTCTTTGGTCTTTGGAAAGAAAGCATTCCCAATCCCCGGGGAGGGAAAAACGACTGGTTCAGGATGGAATTCGGTAGTGGAGATGGGAACTTCCACACTCAACACATCTCATGAGAGGCTGTCCTTGCCTGCAACCGCTTGGGCAACTGGGCACCTCGATGCCAGGGGCAGGAGGGGCAGGAAGAGGCGACTGGGTTGCAAGCAGTGGGAAATACCCAATGTTTTACAACTCAGGAATTTTGGGGTATGGCTGGGTGCACCCGGCAAGGTTTACGCTGAAGGAGATCACATTAGCTGACACACCTTAAGTGTAAAAGTCAGTCATCTAAAAGAATAGGTTTAATAGAAGGGAAAAAAAAACCCAGTCCATTTCCAAATTGAGGAAGGTATGGTAATTCAGGTGACCAGCTGCTGTAACACCAAAGGGCTCTGGTGCACACTGAGCGTTGTGCGATCAGAGAACACAGGCCAAACACTAACACACACAAACCATTGTGCTACGAACCTTCTCCAGCTGGTGTCTGATGGAGGTGACAGATACACAGTGCCGTAGGGACAGCTGTCCACGTGATTCCATCAGTTAAGGACAAGAACACCACTTTTTCGCCTAAGTAGGAGGCCTCTCTGAATGCTTTTTCTAAGGAATAAATCAAATTACCCCCTCAGAACTATTAAGTTCACACGAGAAGGGCCAGCAGAGCCCCTGTGGAGAACATCCTGACTTTAAAAGGACACTCAAACCCAAAGTATTTTCTGCGTTATTGTAATGTTTGAGCAACAGGACAATCATCCTCCCCCTTCTCCCTTCCCGAGCACCTAACTCCTCCCTGAGAAGCCAGCATCCCCCTGCTCTCCCGCTCTCCCAGCCCCTTCAGCCCCATCAACCTGCCTGGTTGCAGCACTTTATGCCAGTCAGAACCAACAAGGTAATCCATTTTCACAGGCGACGAGCAGAAACAGCGCTTTGGCCAACGCTAAAGCTGACTGACGAACCGGCCGGCAGTAAAACACGTGCTGAGCAGCAAAGAATCACTCTGGCTTGGATTTACTCAGTTCTGAAGGGAAACTGAGTTCTACCAGGACAGCTTTGCCGTGGCCAGGCAGAGGATCTCAATCCCCCTCAGCCTCACGTGTATCATTATCCCCCTCTTAGAGCCCAGGAAACACATAATGGCAAATGCTTACTCTACAGAAGAGCAGGTATTTATAGGCTAGATCCCCGTTCAGAAAGAGCAGCTGACATGACCCGTAGAGAGATGGGAAGCAGCTCTGCTGCCAGGTGAGGAGGGGAGGAAGCAGGGAACCAGGAAACCTGCAAACCGGGCTGTCGGTGAAAAGGGAGGCGTTCGCCGCCGCCTCACGAGCCAAAGGATATTTGTCTTCCATGTTTGTCCACGGAGAGAGGGCGCCGATGCGGGGAGCCCAGGCGGTTCCTGTCACGATACACTCTGTCCACCAGCCCGTGGTGCCGAGTCGTTCGGCTCGTGTCCAGTCCTGACGACTGAAAAGGAGTCTGAGAGAGACGCAGGGAGTTACACGCCGAAAACCACCCTAGGCCAGCACTCAGAAGCTGTCCAGGTCGTACACAAGGCTGCATTAAGTCTAAGGAATAAAACTCAAACAAAATAAGATATGGAGGAGCGTGTAACCATGTAAATTTCCCCTCCAGCGACACTTTCACTACAGCCACGGGAAGCAATTACCCAGGCTATCTCTTCCAGACAGGGATTAGAGACGAGTGGAGGCAGACCATGCTAGACCTGCCCGCTCATAAATCAGCGCTGCTCTCCAACCTCTGCATCTCTCAAACACCCCAGAGGAGCATGGCAGGGAGCCTGCCGCCGACTGCCGTGAACATTCCCTGGGTGCCACATGCAGCATGCATCCAGAAGGAACATGCCGACAGCCGGAGCTTGAACCACCAGGCCAGGAGATGCGGGAGCCTAACCTTCACCCGAGCGCGCCACCGTCTCTCGGAGCTTCCCTTCACCCCTCCTTCCAGCGTAATTATTTTAAGGGGACACTGATAGGATTAAAAGAACAAGAAAAGCAGTTTCCTTCCTCCTCTGTCTAGAAAAAGTTACGGCATCTGATATTTTTTTTTGAGTGATTTTCATTTCCTTCAGGTCGAGGAGTGAACCCAGCTGGGCCGATTCCGCCCCCAGTCTTATCAGCGCTGAGGATCTCGAGAGCGGAGACTTGTCAGCGAGCGAGAGCCAGGCTGGCAGGGAAAGGACAGGGGAGATGAATTCCCAGGTTGAACTGGAAAACTTCTCCCACATTTTCAAAAGCCCTTCCCGGTACATACCTGCGGGGGGGGAGGAAAGGAAGTAGGGAATGGTCATCCTCTACTAGTACTTCAACAGCGATATATGGGTCTCGGGGGGGGAGCTACAGAGTCTTCCACTGCCTGCCAATGTGAACAGCTTTGCTGAGTCCCTCAACACCATCTGTTTGGAAATCCAAAATTTCCTCCTCCATTCAGGTGCTGCACGTGGCAAAGGCGCTGTCCTGGCTGCCAAGCCATGAAACCATCTGGCTTCCACATTCAGCTGGGGTTTGTTTTTTAAAGTGTCCAGCCTCGGCCCTTTAAATGATTCTTTCCAAAAAAGGTTTACAATTAGTTTTAAATGCTCTGTTTGTAATAACTTTTTAAAGAATCCTTTAACTATTTTAAACTCTTGCAGAGTGGCTGTGGGGTTTGTTTTCTCGCTTCAGGGCCAACACTTTAGAGGCAGCAGAATATTGCTTAACTCAACATGGGCCGAGCAAGAGAGCGCAGGGACTTTTTCCTGCCCCTTCAGTCAGCAAGACTGGGGTGTTGTGCCTCAGTTCCTGAGCATGTATGATGTTCTGGTGTGAGGAACTGGAAACCTCGATCTAGCACCTCCATTTTTAAAGAATCTAAATTACAACACCTTGGTTTAATCTCTGCTGAAGAAAAGTCTAGTTCCACCCAACTGGCACCGCACAGAGCTGGGAACGTTCCTAACTCTGAAACAAGAGTTCTTCAACTCTTCCTTGGGCTTTTCTTCTATCAGTCCTACCCCACGAAGCAGCAAAAGTCGCAAATGCAGGTGGGTTTGGGAGGTGAGGAGGAGGAGGCACTTCCCCCGGCAGTGGGGTCAGGCCCAGAGTTACTGGAAAAGGAGAAGCCGGCGTGAAGCACACAGAAGGCAGCCCTCCCCTGGAATTCAGAAGAAAGCCAGTGTGGATTAGCACACAGACACAAAGCTGAACACACACACACACACACACACACACACACACAAATAGTTCTTTTTTAAGTTTCCTTTTTTGGCACAACCTCTATATTAAAAGCACACCCAAACTTTAATTGGAGTGCAATTGTGGCACAAGGAAACCTGGATCGTGCCTGTCACAGGGCTACAATTTACAGAGCGAGGAGTTTTTGGGCCACAGTGTTCCCTGGCTTGCCAGGAGCAAAGATCCCAGTTGCATCCCTGACAAACCCTTGGGAAAACAGGCATCACCTCCAGCAGGTCTGGCTCCTCTGAAGAGTTTTCACCCCACGAAACCTACTCTGGACCAAACACCAGGCAACACACCCTCATAGGAAATGAATAAAACAACTAAAACCCCCCAAAACCCCAATGGTTCTGAGCATGAATTTTATTTGAGTATCAAAGGAGAACTTTTTGGCTTCCTTGTAAAACATTTGAGGATTTGAGATCAGAACCAAAACTTCACAAAACACCACCACCAGCAACAACAAAAGCAGCTAAATACAGACAGGAAGGAAAAAGCTCGGTGCTGTAAGGCAGCAGTGTCCCTTTAAGATATATCAAGACATTGACTTCAGGAATAAAAACGAGCGAGGTGGACGAGGGGGAAGGAGAGTAGTGGCACCTATGGAGGGTTTTCATTTCCTCCTGGAGACAAGCAGCGTTTGGGCAATCATTCTGCCTTTCCCCGTGGAGTTCCCCATGCAGGCTAAGTGCACATGCGCAGGGATCGCTTAAACAGGCCAAGACAGCGCCAAATAAACCACCGCCTGCGTCACATTAACCCCCCCAAAATCACAGTCACCACAGGACAGAGCACAGCAAACCCCGGGGAGTCTGTACAGGAATGATTATGCATGTTCCAAACTGGGATGCATGGCAAAACCTGTATTTATGTGACAGACCGTAACTCCTTTGGAGCTGGGAGGGTGAATCAAACAAATACTGTGCATACCAGAAAAAAAAATAATAATATATAAAATAAAACCCAAACAAGGAGTGTAACATGTGCTAAAATACGTATCTACCTGGGCAAACAGTACACCAGTCCTAAATACGTATTTGCACAAACCTAAATACTTGTTTACCAAAGAGACAGGAACTGCTCCAAAGGCTTCTGCCAGAGCTCCGTTGTGCTGCAAATGCAAAGAACCAAGAATTCTCAGACACCAAAGGCTCCACCTCGCTGCGCACACCCCTCCGCGAGCTGCCTCACCGGGAACCGACAACCTGGAAAGCGTTCTCGGCCTACACAAATACAGGGCTTTTATCCCCTTGCTGGTCACCCTTTGTTTTCTGAAACAGGATCAACTTTGGGTTGTTTTCTCTGTGTGTGTGTGTAAAAACCTGGAGCTTAAGGCCAATTCGATTCCATATCATAGAATCATTTAGGTTGGAAGAGCCCCTTGGGATCATGGAGTCCAACCATCAGCCCTACTCTACAAGTTCTCCCCTACACCAGATCCCTCAACACCACATCTAATCTACTCTGAAACACAGTCAGGGATGGGGACTCCACCCCCTCCCTGGGCAGCTGATTCCACTGACTGACCACTCTCTCTGGGAAACACTTTTTCCTCCTGGCCAGCCTAACCCTACCCTGCTGCAGCTTGCAGCCATTCCCTCTCCTTCTATCCCTCATTGCCCCTGAGAAGAGACCAGCACCAACCTCTCTNCTTTATGCAAGCCAGGATGTATCCTGGTATCCTCCTCATTTGTAAATTTCTCAATACTCACTTTCCAAGAGTTCCATTCGTTTCAGGATGAACAGAGTCTGTAATAACCACCAGTAGCAGCCAGCAAGCACCAGAATACTGAAATGCTGGTGCTTGAGAAGAACAGTAACTACGAGCCTCCTCCACAAGAAACGAATGACAAAGTCTTGAACGGGCCAGAACCGCGTAACACCAAGGGCTTCATAACCTTGGTGACCCCCACACTGTATCCCCCAAGGGCAACCACACTGAGACGGGCACGTGCTTCTCCTCTTGCACAGAATTCAAGCTTTAAACCTCCAGGAACTGAGCTGTCTCAGGTGAAATCTAAACGCAGAGTTCGATGTTTCATCAAGAGTTTCTCTGCATTTATCAACCACCTTTCTCTGAAAACTGAATGCTTCCCACATCCTTGTGAGGTAAAAACATGGCTGTTACTACTCAAAACTAAAAGTAATGCAGAAATTGACATTGCTTTGAGCACCCTAAATCATCAAACTACAGAAATCGGGGGTCTCACAAGTACCCAGAGCCCAACCCTACCCTCGGCACAGCACCCTCTGCCCAGAGGTGCCCACCAACAGCAAAACGTTCCCATAAACTGCTGATTTTCTGTTTATGGTGCATTATCTCTGGAGCCACAGCAGCAGGAAAAAATAAAGCCAGGACGTCCCTGTGTTTCCTTTTCAGCCAGCCCAAAGAACAGGGATTATTCCAACAGCGGGTTTGGTCCCGTTCCCCCTTCTCCTCTCCTAAACTCCCACATCATCCTCACCATTTGCTTCCAGTTTTGCACTGACTCTACAGTATCTTCGCAGATTTCATTACGAATCTGGTACTGAACAACAAACCCACCCAAACAAACCCACCTCCATGAACATTCCCTGACAAACTGCATCGCCTCTGCCTACTTCTTGACACAAAAGCATCACAATTGGGAACGGGAGAACTGGTATCTACCACCAGATACGCACAACAACAACCATCCCCGCATCCCGCACACAACTGCTCTCTGTTCCAAAAGAGGGCAAAGTCTTAAAAAGAGGGTGGTTTCCTGAGGCCACGGCACCGTGTTCTGAACCAGCAGCCTGTTCACGGGCTCCTGTGAGGAGAACTCGGGTGTAGGCAGAGCACTGATCCGGAAAAAAGCAGACAGTCTGTTGAACTCACCTGGAAGGGCAGGTCCATGGCACTGTTTCCAATCTGATTCACATTTGGCAGTGACCCACCGTAGTACTGGCCACGACTCTGTCCCAGCTGCAAATATTGGGTTTTCTGCAGCTGTAACTAGAAGAAAAAACACACAAAAAAAAGAGGAGGAAAGTGTAAGATCAACTCCTTCGCTTTTTCAACTCCTTCAACCAACTCCACACCCTGCCCAACGCCATCGAGAGCCGATGCCGTCGATCAGCGGGGTGAGGTCAGCGTGGGTGAGGGGATAAGGTTGCCCCTCTCCACAAAGCACCGCTGGGAAACCGCCCCAGCACCTCGTGTGCGACCGCATGAAGCGACCAAAGGAAAACCAGCCCCATAGTCGGCGATCGTGTTCCATTCCCAACAACCACGTGAAACCCCATAGTTCCTCTGTCACCTGCTGTTCTGAAAACCAAGAGGGAAAGCAGAGTTGGAAGGGACCTTAAAGATCATCCAGTTCCAGCCCTCCTGCCCTGGGCAGGGACACCTCCCACCACACCAGGTGGCTCCAAGCCCCCTCCAGCCTGGCCTTGAACCCCTCCAGGGATGGGGCAGCCCCAGCTTCTCGGGGCAACCTGGGCCAGGCTCTCACCACCCTCACACCAAAGAAGTTCTTCCCCAGATCTCATCTCCAACTCCCCTCTTCCATTGCCCCTTGTCCTGTCACTCCCCTCCCTGACAAAGAGTCCCTCCCCAGCTCTCCTGGAGCCCCTTCAGGTACTGGGAGGCTGCTCTAAGGTCTCCCCAGAGCCTTCTCTTCTCCAGGCTGAACAACCCCAGCTCCCTCAGCTGGTTTTCACAGCAGAGGTGCCCCATCCCCTCTGATCACCTTCATGGCCCTCTGCTGGACCCGTTCCATCAGCTCCATGTCCTTTCTATGAGGACTCCAGAGCTGGACACAGTGCTCCAGGTGGGATCTCACAAGAGCAGAGCAGAGGGGCAGCATCATCTCCCGTGACCTGCTGGCCATGCTGCTTTTGATGCAGCCCAGGATGGGGTTGGCTTTCTGGGCTGCCAGGTCTCACTGCTGGCTCACGGTGAGCTTCTCATCCACCATCACTCCCAAGTCCTTCTCTCCTCAGGGCTGCTCTTCAGCCATTCTCCACCCAACCTGGATTTGTGCCTGGGATTACCACATCCCAGGTGCAGGACCCTGTACTTGGCTTGGTTGAACTTCAAGCCATTTGCACTAGCCCACCTCTCCAGCCTGTCCAGGTCCCCCCGGATGGTATAACTTCATTCACAGCACTGCACCCTCCCAAGAGCTCATTAGCAAGAGGCTCCAATGTTTGATTAATCTTTTGCTGGTGACCTTTCCCAATTTTTGCGTTTCATAGTACCGGTATTTAAAATCATTTCTCATTCAGTTCCGTAACGTCCCCTAGATTTAATGCCACTGAAGCTCTATTTTGCACTGATAAAGCAGATTTTGCAATCATCTGAACACAACAATCCAGCTCCCGGGGATACAGCTTCCAAGGACTCCAGAAACTACAATTAAAGTAGCAGAGAAATGAGCTTACATAAGTTCCCTCTCCTCCCACGGTGGAGGAGTACATATTTTATAATGTATGTTGTTCCTCGCTAGATGTCAACTACTTTTGCACTCCAAAATGCAAGAACGTTCCTAGATTGGTAGCAAAGAATTGTTTAAAGACTAAATGTTCAGCTCTTGGCCTAGATGCAGGTTGGTTGCTAAGGTACTGGAGTGTGTACATCAACAAATCTGCTTTAGTTTCATTCAAACAGATCCGAGAGCCTTCGCCTCCTGACGCCGGGATTTTGAAGAGCAAAGGTGGGAAAAGTACTAGGAGAAGGCGGGCATCCCCAAAACTGGATGCTCCCGTGGGGGTTTGGTGGGTGGGGGTTTTTCTGTTGTTGGGTTGGTTTTTTCTTTACACTTTCATCAAACAGAGGAAACGGCAGGATGGAAGCGAGCGGCTCTGCCCCTACAGCTTCACCACAAAGGCCCAGCGGTTGAGAGAGGATCTTTCTAGCACTTTCCGCCTCGAGAAGGCAGCCTGTGCAGGGTCTGCCCATCGAACAGCAGCGGGACCAGCAGGGATGCCCAGCGGTGAGGACAGCAGAGACACCACCCCCAGAAAAGGGACCGGTCTGCCCGTATCATGCCGACACTTAGTGACATATATCTATGTATTAAAATAGTCCCTGGAGAGCGGAGGAGAAAACAAGACCATGCCAAGGAGAACAGAGCACGCTGGTGTTGAATCTCTCCCTAGGAAAGGAACACAAATACCCTTTATTCACAGAATCTCCCCTACAAGGCACCACTTCCCTAGAACCACAGAATGGGCTGGGTTGGAAGGGACCTTAAAGCCCCCCCCGCAGTGCCACCCCCTGCCCTGGGCAGGGACACCTCCCACTACACCAGTTCACTCCAAGCCCCATCCAACCTGACCTCGAACCCCTCCAGGGACGGGGAAATTTCCATATATTATGGAATATTTCCATATGAATTCAATATGAATTATTTCCATATTTCCATATACAGCCAAAATCTTTATGCTTTAGCTGAGGGGCCAAATTAATCCAAAACCTCCATCTCTAAGACAGAAACCTCTCTATGGAATGGGCTCTCAAAGCCTCAGCTCTTCGGGCAGGAGGACACAAGGCACAACCTGCCCAATGGGGGTTTTTTTTAACCAAAGGGCAGATAAATCCCCTCAGCCCAAAGTCTTACCCAACATTCACAGCGTGTCCCACCAAAGGGTTCCAAAAACATCCCACCTGAGAAAGCGGGAAAGGGCCCTCCCCTCTCTCCTTTGCAACCACAGCCCGGCGCTCCCTGTCAACCCGTGAAACGAGGGGAAAGGCTCGGGGCTGGCACCGCTTCAGGAGTCACAGCCCCGCTCAGGCAGAGCTGCAGAGCACTACAAGCACAGGAGCAGAACTAGCTGTGCTTTTCCCCTGGCCCCTACATCTGGGTTTGTTGTTAAAAAACAAAACAAAACAAAACAAAGAAGGCTGGCTTGGGATTCCTGCCAAAGGCTGGAGTAACGACTTCAGCAGGTGCTGCCTTCCTTTAAAGAAACCAACTACAGGACACCCAAAGAGGGCTGGGGGGGCTGTGCTTTATGGGTTTTTTTTAAATGTTTTAGCCTTCCCTGGTACATGCCCACCTCAAAGCACAGCGTAGTGAGGAGGTCAGGGCTACCTGTCTTTCCAGTGCAGTTGAAGGTGGAAACGAGGAAACGCAAGAGACGGAGAATAAAGCGGTTCCCAACCCCAAGCTCGTTAGAACGGCCTTGCAGCATCATTAATTTTAGGAAGGCTGCCTTCGATAAACACTTTTGGAGATCCCTGCCAAAAACTAGGGAAAGCGATGGCTCTGCTATTGCTGTCACATTTCATCACCCCAGCGCGTGGGTCTGGCTTTGCTCCTCCCTTCGGCGAGTGGCCCCCAGACTCCCGGTTCAGAGGAGCCCATCAACAACTGCCACTTGCAATCTGGGAGGATGAGGAGGAGGCAGAACAGGCCACGCTGCCGAACGCCTCGAACCCCCGGCTTTTCAGCGTGCAAAACAAGTTTAAATGAATTATGCTTAAATACCCCGACGTCAGATCTCCAACGGGACAAAGTCAGCTCGAGCCCTTCAAAGCAGAGGATCGGGGAAAAAAACCCAACCAAAAGCCAACCAACCAACCAACAACCTGGAAAATCGACACCTGGGGAGAATCCCGGAGTCTGGAGTGCTCCTGAGGGGACCCGGGCACAAGGGAAAAGCAGGGCTGACAATGGAAACCGACAGTGGAAGGGACTGAAATGAACATTTCCTCCTCTTTCTGTAGAAAAAAAAAGGTGAATTAAGTCTATTGCACAACCCGAGGCCTGGGGTTTGAGGGCTGGAAGAGGGGGATTGTGGGGTTTTATTTTAAAAAGAGAAATAAAATTAAAAAAAAAAAAGAAGAAAAAGGCTTTTCTTCATATAAAAACTCAGATTACTCTTAAAATGTTAACAAGTCTCATGACAACTCCAGCTTTATCTCCTGGGGTTGGATTCAATTAGTGGCAACTCGCTCTCCATCCGCATGCAGACAGCGGAGTACGATAATGAATTACTCTGTATTCACCAGATATATTAATTTCTTGAACCACGAGAACTTAGTGACTCCCCATTACAGCTTTGCTGTTCCATTATGTATTATGCAGCCAAGATAATAGCTCCTTGACAGCTGAAAATATTGCTAAAAATTCCAGCTCTTTCCTGAGAAAGCTTTTGGTAAGGAAAAAGCTTTTGCTTGTTAAACCCTTTTATTCCTGCTTGGCGTTCTCGCTCAGAAGAAGCGGTTCCCCAACGACAGACCCTAACTGAAGCTGTAATTTTCCCTCCACTTACGTTACTTAAAGAATGAAAAAAAAAACCCCAAACACCCCAGATTTGAAGTTCAAATCCAGTTTGATGGCTAAAGGAAAAATCAAACGCTCCTGGCGCAAGCGGTTTTCTAGAAGAGCTGGAGAGGTTCCCCAGATCAGGGGCTGAGCAGGGGCGGGTCTGTCGGGTTTGGAGCTACCTTCAAACAAACAAACTCTGGGAGGGCCAAGAGCAAGGCCCTGCGGGGCAGCAGGAGCATCTTCACAGCAAAGAGGGAGGAGCCCTTACCTTTCCGTGCTTGCAAATTCCCAGCTCAGCAAAGAGCTGAGTAACGGGACGTCTTCCCTGTGCTTAATGGAACTGGACACACACAACTTTGGAAAGAAATCAAAAATTTTAGATTTAAAGCAATTACCGACTGGCTAACAATGCAACATTCTTCCAGGCACTGGTTTTGATGAGAACCCCTTTATACAAACGCCCTCGATGCTCCCATTTGGGCTGGGTTAAAGTTTGCTGGACACAGAGCTGCCTTTGTGGGGAGAGATTCCAGTCAGACACTAAAAATTTAAAACTAAAGAAGGAAAAAAAAAAAGGAGAGCGTAACATATCCCCAAAAGCATATCCAGTTTCCCTACAGAGTTTCTAAGTGTCCAAAATATGCAGATGGGAACCAAAGGAAGCATTTGTTAAAAACTCAACACTTCTTCACCTTCTCTGAATCCTTCCTCAAAACAATCCGGGCAAATCGCAAACTTACGGGCAGAACTTGTCTGTAACCGAAGGGCAAACCCGGAATCCAGTCAATCACAACCCACTGTAGCTGTTTCTCTTCAAAATGCCCTGTTTGAGATCTCGAATGCGATTCCCCCAGCTGCACTGGAAGGGTGGGGTGTCCCCCCAGATATCTGATGAATACAGGAAGTCAGATCGCACGATACCCGCTCCTTCGCCGGCTCGCAGTTTCCACACCAAGCTTTCTTATCAACCGTGGCTGTTCCCTTCACACACCCTGCCCTTCAGCAGGCTGAGACAAAGAACCAGCAACACGAGTGCAGATTATAATTAGAAATGTATTATTAAAGCTTAATTGGAAATTAAATTCTGCTGAAAGGATTAACTGGAAGTTTTGGAGGCTGCATTAGAGGTAAATCCTGCTGCTCAAAGCAGTTCAAAGTTTCTCAGTTGGATCCGTCCGAAATGTCTCGGGAAGGTTTTCTCCTCGAGCAACCAGAGGCAGGACCCACCAGCAAAGAAAGAATATCCAGTTGCCTGAAGTTTTTAAACTGGTGGGGACTGATCTGGCACCCTCAATACCAGGCTGCTGCTATTTTCTCATCTCTCCCTAGCAATGAACTCGCAGCCCAAGCCTCGGTACAAAGTTCTGCCTCTATGAAAAGGCTCTTCTCTGGCTATTTTTGGCCTCTGCAGAAGAGCCAAAGATAGACAGCAGAGACCAAGGGGCCTTTCATCCTCAGAACTGGACTGTTCAAGTCACACAGGTAGGGCAGAGAGAGAAATTTTCCAGGTCAAGCGTGTCGGCGCTGCTTCTCCCGTGAGCAAGCAGGAGGCAGAGTCTCCCCAACTACCAATCTGGCTTCTTTCTCCAGCACGAAATTAAACACTGAGTCAAACAAACTCTCAAGACAAGCCTGTTACTCAGAGCAATCCCAGTGGAAGTATTTGCTTCAAAGGGAGATTTCTTCCCATTCACAATCCTCATGTTGATAAGAAAAATGAATACAGTCTTCAAAAGAGAGACAAGTTAACAGCAACGTAATGATTCCCAGTTACTGCGTTTAGCCTTAGTGGCAATGTAGCCATTGGCTAAAAATCACCTCATTTCCCACCTAACTACTAACTTTAGAAGGCTCTTTCAGTTCGTGGCCAAGTTGCCAAAAGCTATCCAACAACTAAGTGCTCTGATCACCAAAGGAGTTTGGCTCTTCCCTTCCCCTCAACTTAACCATTTTCTGTTAATGCTCTCAAGTTAGTATTAGAATTTGAATTTTAAAAACCCTGCACTTGCTACTCAGCCAATTTCCAAAATTAATATACATCAAAATAACTCCTCATTTACTGAAACCACCCTCCCCAAAACTGTCTAGAATTTATTTAATTAAATGAGGAAGGATTCACAAATCAATAAAAGAAAATCCTGGTAAGCCAAGGAAAAGAAGATGTAGATGTTAGGCACAATTTCATTAATTATAGCAGGTATTCCGCTGCCAGCCCCCCTCTACATCAACAGACCCAGACACAACCTCATTAAAGCCAAGAGCCTAAAATTAATATCGATAATGAGACGACACAGAAAGTTATTAGCAGAAAAACCTCAAACAGTTTCATGAGCACAGGAGGATGTAGTTTTATAATGCAACCAGGCAGATCCCACCGTGGAGACCGGTCCCAGTGCTCTGCCACCTTCTCCTTCCCAGGAAAGCTGCATAACCTTGTCCCTCTCCTTCCACCAGAACTCTCATGACCTGAAAGAAATCTGGTTAAAGCAGCTGAACCAGCGGAAAAAACTGTGTGGGTCAGCTCGGTTTCTCCTAACTCGCTCCCCCCACAACCAGATGCACAGCTGAGAGGAGAAGGGAAAGGGGGGAAAAGAGCAGGAGCCACCAAAAGGCTGATTTTTTCCAACACTCAGACCAACTCGGCTGCGTGGTCCAGTTTCACAGCTAAGTTTCAGGGCTGCCCTCTGCCACCAGAGCTCCTCGGGACCCTACAGGAGCAATTAGGGTCTTTTTCAGAGGCAGCTGCTAACTTTCAGGTTCCTCAACACCGAATATTGGGGGGTCATCAAAATCTCCAAGGGGGGGTTAAAGCACTGCTTCTCCTGAAGACCAGGACCTGTGCCAGGAGCACAGAAACAATTCAAAACCTGGAGTCCTGCTGATGGGTTTTCTCCCTGGGTCCCAAGTGTATCCAACTGGACATTCAAAGCATCAATTTGTTCTTGCATCTCAGTTATCCCCCTAGAAAATGAGAATAATCACACCAGAAGAATGCTGTCAAGCTTAAGTTGGTTTTGAACTCCTCAGACTCCTCGAGGGAGCACTTCCACAGGGGTTTAATTATCCCAACAGCAAAGTTTGAGGGTGCACCCTAAGGCCCAGAGCTGCAAACTGAAAGATGGGGACAAATCAAAATGTTTAACAGGCTCCCAGTAAACCACACTCCTCTGGTTTTGTGCCAAAAGAGGCGGGGGGTCTCACTCTCACTATGGGAGAAGAGAGTATGTCATAAATTAATTCAAGATCATCACACTGCTCACACAGAAGGAGATGAATGAAGACTGGAAAGAGATCTGGAATGCCTGAATTTTTAATCTATATAATGCTTGTATAGTCTGAGCACAACTAAGTTAATACTGGCCCTTCCTATAGTGCTATCAGGGTTTTGACCATTTACTGCAAGTAATTCAGATGTTACAGACTGAATTCCACCTACGAGCGTTACCTCTGGGCTGAACCGGTGGCTAAAGAAGAGATGGGTGTCTGTTTGTAATCTGGGTCCTTTTTCATTTTCCAAGTAATTAAAAATTAGATGATAAACTCTAGTAACATCAGTACTTTCCCTTTCACCTGATGTGCACCCACTAAAGTCTGTACCCGGTAGGTGCTTCTTCTCCATCCAAAGAACGTGCTGATGGTCAGGGGGAAATAAACCTTAACGATGGAAACCCACTTCCTTCACGCTGCCTCTCAGAGCACCTCGTGCTGCCCAGCCTAACGTCAGGAAAAAGGGTGCAGTGCCAGGAAACTACAGTTCAAGTTCTTCTAAAGACGCTGATTCCCCAGAAAAAGGCTCAACCACAGCACTCGGTAGAAAAAAAAAAGGCATCTTAGAATTACAGAGAAGCAGCAGGCTGCTATCAGCCCCGCAAAGCGAAGGCAGGCTGCAGACCCCAGAAGGGAACTCTGAGAAGTGCCCTCCTCTCCCCATCAGAGCAGGCTTACAAGTGCCTGCTGCACAGCACGTGACGCTGCTCTTCCCCCTCTGAATCACCACCCAGCCGCCGCAGCGAGGGAGCGGGAACCCGCCACGCCGAGTAAGGCTGCAAGAGACAAAGCGTAGCCAGCTCCTTCCAGCTCCTTCCCAGCTCCTTCCAAGCATCTTCCCAGCTCCGTCCCAGCTCC
>VZTM01006563.1:71619-99703 GCA_013400555.1 Jacana jacana | reverse complement strand
GGGGCGGGATGGGGGGGGCGCTGAGGCGGCGGCGGTGGCGGGGCCAGTGTCTCCCCCGCTGTCCCCGTCCCTGGCGTTGGCTTCTCCTGAGGGGTGGCGGCTCGGTTGTGGAGCGAAGCGTCCTTCTGTGGAGCTTGAGGGTATCCTCGATGGCCAGGCCCCGCGCGTCGCGGCTCAGGGAGCTTCCCGCCGAAAGGCTTCGTGTTGCCGGTGGCCTCCGCGGCAGGCCGAGCGGCGGAGCCGGGCTGGAATCGCGGAACGGGTTGGGTTGGAAGGGATCTTAAAGTCCCCCCTAGTGCCACCCCCTGCCATCCCCTGGGCAGGGACACCTCCCACCACACCAGGTTGCTCCAAGCCCCCTCCAACCTGGCCTTGAGCCCCTCCAGGGATGGGGCAGCCACGGGTTCTCTGGGCAACCTGGGCCAGGCTCTCACCAAGAATTTCCTCCTCGTATCTCATGTAAATCTCCCCTCTCTCAGCCTAAAACCCTTCTCCCTTCTCCTAGGGCTCCCCTCCCTCATCACGAGTCCCTCCCCATCTCTCCTGGAGCCCCTTTAAGGACTGGAAGGGGCTGTAAGGTCTCCCCGGAGCCTTCTCCAGGCTGAACTCGAACAGCAGAGACCTTACCCTGAAGTGGGTGGTAAATCCCAAATCTCTAAAAAGCCAAGTATTTTCCAACCACAACATTTAAAACCTCAAGTTGACCTTTTTTTTTTAATTTATTTATTATTATTTTTCTTTTCCCCCTCGTGTAAAGTCACCGAGAGGCTTTTCCCCCCCTGCAGGAAACGCAGTCGGGAGAATTTCCTGAACAAACCAGTTGTCCCAGCACCTCGCTCAGACCCGGCCGGGCTCCGCTGAGGCATGAGGTGAGAGAGAGAGAGAGAGCCAGCTCCTGCCAGCACGTGCTCTGGGAGAGGAGAGGCAAACAAGCTACGGGTTCATTACCGAGCCCTTTAAGATAAGCAGCAGCTCCCACTCCGCCATCGCTGTCTCCTCCTGCGGGATCAGGGTCGGGACAGGCCATACCTGGGCAGCGCAGATCTAGTACCCAGGTGCCAAGGGAAGAATTTCTGGCACAGGTTGAGGAGTTGGGAAAGTCTCCCGTTTTCCCGGTCCCTCTCAGGCGGTGTTGCCCAGGAAGATGCTGCGGCAGCTCCGCGCTGAACTGCGCAGGGCGCAGCGGTGCGGGCTCCCCCAGGCAAAGCCATGGTGGCTGCCAACCCTCCTGGGAGCGCATCCAGCTCCACCCTGCTCTGTCTCCGGCGCCGTTCCAGTCTTCTCAGCGAACCCCCCCACCCCAACTCTACGTCAGCACCCCGCCAGAGGGGCGTTCTCCACACCCCCACACCCCCTTCCCCACGGAGCCGGGGACCTTGGCGGGCGCTGCCGGGGGGGGGGACGTGTGTGGGACACGGCGTCTCTGCTGCGGGGACGGGACGGGACGGGAGGCAGAGCTGACCCCGCCGGGTCGGGAGCGGGCAGTTCCAGGGAGCGCAGCTGTTTCGAAACACAAGCTTAAGGCCGCTAAGCCATTGATTCCAGCTGTGCTAACATCAGATGGGCGCAAAGCGCTGCGCTACGCAGGACACACGCATTAGGCAGTAATAAATCCTGACGGGGCTGTTTCCCAACACCCACGCCTTGCCCTTTACACTTTCCTTTTTTTCACAAAGCGACAGAGATGAAGTGGACACTCTGGTTTCTCTGGGTTTTGGGGTGGTTTTTTTTTTCTGTTGTTGTTGCTTTGGCTCTTTTCGGTGCGTCGCTCTGACCCTGAACGGTCCTTACTCCGGTAACCAAACCCTGCCACGGGTGAACTGTCAGGTCAAAGAAATTAAGTACGTCTCTGCTCTCGCTTCCACCACCCATCACCTTTGTGCCCTTGGTTCAGTCAGTTCACCAGTCATTTATAAACATTTCCTGCCCACGTAAAAATAAGGGATTATAATTATCCCCCGCTGCGAGGCTGCTGGAGAGGGATGGATGGGACTCCCTTCAGCGACTGGCGGGATTAGCGTTAGCCCACAGAGTCACGTCCTCCCCTGAATTCCAGTCGCCAGCTCGCACTCCAAAGTTGAGAAGGCGGTGGGAGATACCATCGCAGGAGACAGAGCCAGGATTTAAAAGATCATCCAGGCCCTGGCAGGCTCAGCCCTTCCTGTCATCCCTGACAGATGTTGCTCTAACCACTTCTCGCGGTTTTCGGCGGGGGTAAACAGCCCGCACGCATATTCGGTTAAACACCCTCTAGCTGTGTACATGAACGGTGTATGACCTGCAAAATTGGCCTGTCATGCTAAAAGCACATCAATCATGAAGATTTCACGCTAAGATACCTATTGTCCGCCGTGTTCTCGCTGGAGAAGCGAGACGGTGATAAATAAGCTGTTGAGTTCAACCTGGCTCTAATACCGTAGGTGGGAATATCGACCACCTAGAGACCCCCCTGCCTCTCTCCCGCTTCCCCAGCACCCAAACATCAAGTGCCTAAGATGGAACTTGATCATTTTTTCCCTTCTTGGATCTCCGGAGATTGAAGAGAGCGACAGCTCCCCCTCGACGGCCGCTGGGGCTGGTGGTTCGCGGGGAAGGGACGCAGACGGCCAGGGAGGGGGCGGGTTCCAGCTTCCTCCCTTTTCTTCTTGTTTGGCCTTTAATGGGACTGAGCTCCAGCGGCGCTGAGCTCCGGACTGAGCCTGGACCCTGCTCCTGTGCTTCCAAACTCTCGGATTTTGAAAGAGAGTTTGCGTCACAGGACGTCTCTTCCGCACGCCGCCGCCTGCCTTTGCCCCCGAGTCGCTTCTGGAATTTCTCACCCACTCGCTGCTCGCCGGGCTCCTTCGGGGAGTGGGTGGATCTGAATGGCTGCTCAGTGCGTGACCCAGCAGACAATGTAAACCCTGACTGCATTAAGGCATTGGCAAGGAGACTTCTTAGCCGGGTGCCAGGTTTCCTTCTTCCTCCGCCCAAGGGGATATGCCCTGCAGGTGACAAAGCGCCGAGCTCACACCCGCCGCCTTCACCTCCAGCGCGTGTGGGGCCACGCGAGAGCAGCTTGGTCTCACTCGAAAACCACCACGGGATCCCCCGAGACAGCAGCTCCATCCCCTCCCCCCAGCCTTCCAGACTTGTTCTGGGGGGAAAAAAAGAAAGAAAACCAGAGTTGCTCGTACCGGAGAATGGGAGCTTTGCTCTGGGTCGGGGGAGGCCCCTCTTCACATCTGCTTCTGCTGCAAACAGCCCCTCGCTGAGCAACCTGCAGCTTCTTCTGGAGCAGAGGCAGCCGAGAGCCAGGGGGTTTGGAGGGAGGAGGTTGGTGTTTACTTCTCCCACGTTCGTTATCCTGCGGGTCCTTTGGAATCGCTCCGGCAGACGAGATCCAGGGCCTTCCCTATTCTCCCTTGGAGGCTCCAGAGAGAGGTGTGAGGTTGAACAATTTACAGGAGAGCAGACACAGGAGGATGTGCCTCCACCAGCAGAGCAGCTGACTTTTGGGTTCTCTTCAGACAGACACCATGATGTTGATCTCTCACACTTCCTACTTTATATTCCTGTTGACGTTCCCATTCTCCTCAAAGAATCCCCTGTGAAGTCCACCCTGTCCCTAGTTCCAGCTGTTCCAGCTGTTTTGAACTGAGCTCCAACCTGTGCTTCCAGTGGGAAAACATTCTCCCGCTTCGCCTGGAATTTGTGACCCTTCCTCTCATTTCAGGTGAGACAGATGAGACATCCTCCTTTCCAGAGGGCCGGGAAAAGCACCTGCCTTCCCCTCTCTACACCCCGCATCAAACCTGAGGAGCGGCCCGAGCTAAGGAGCTCACACATCTGCTCTCTGCACCAGTGTTCCCTTGTTGTCCTTCCAGTTTAGGGTGGGCTGGTTTGGGGTTGGGGTTCTTTTTTTCCACCATTCCCTGTAAATTTTCAAAGATTACTGAAAGCGGGCGAACGCTGGCTGCTAAAAGATCTCAGTCTCCTTCCTCCAAGCCCTGTCTTCTGCCGCTCCGAAACACTTTGGCAACCACACAGAGGGTTCTGTTACGGTTATTTTTCCCAGAATCAAGGCTTGGCTGGGCTCCAGGCTGGAGCAGGCAGCGTTCCCGCGGCGCGGAGGTGATGCACGGAGCCACTTTACAGCTTCCAGAGAGAACCCTCGGCCGGAGGCGGGGGCAGAGCGTTCTTGGGGGGGGTGGGGTGGGTATATTCACTGTCAGCACTGAAAACCAGAGAGGCACCACTGGGAGTTGTGAGCTTTATCGAAACAAACAGGAAGCCAGGAAATATTTTTCTTTCTTTCTTCTTTCTTTTTTCCTCTGTCACCACGAGGAGATGACACCGTCGCCGACCGAAGCGTAGATCAGGCAGAGCAGCGTGTCGGAGAGAAGGTGTCTCCTTCCACAGCTGCCTGTCAGCCCCGGGTGCAGAGAATTTGGTGAGATTCTCCAGAGAAACCCGCAGGAAATGTTTGCTTCTTAGATCTCGTGGTTCAGCACCAGAGAGGTGTCACAGATCGAAGACCTGAAGTTTCCTGGACGCTTCCCGAAGGCTCCTGTGTACAAACCAGCTCCAGGGCAGGGAACAACCCACCAGGATCGGGATTCACCTCGTCCTGCCCTTTCCTGCTCCACTCCAGCAGAAAGAGGAGACTGGGACCCCTTACCTCCAGCTGAGGCTACAGCTCCCTGAGCCACCTCCCTGCCTGCTCCTCAGCCGCACGTCCCTACCCAAACCCCAGCTCTGCTATTTCCGTGCTGTAGGACAGAGCTTTGCTGACAAATACCAGGGTTATTCGTAATCCAGGTATTAAAAAAAAATATGAAATCTGTGAGTGAAGGAGGATTCAGGATTGGTTTGGGGTTGGCTTTTTCTTTGCAGGTACAGGTCATTTTCTTTTGCAGATGAAGAGGCAGCCGAAGGCGCCGCAGCCAAACTCAGGCACCTCCCGAGTTTCAGTCGTCTCAGCAGGACCATTTCACACAGTCAGGCAGGAGCAGGACAGAAGGTCCATGTCCCAGCAGGAGACCAAGCCCCCACCACAGCAGTCCCCTTCCTGTGCATTCTGGGACCAAGTTGTCCTCCTCGCCCCCCGGGGCACGGCTCTGTGAGGATGGTTTTTACTGGGACAGGAATGGTGGGGTGCCCCAACACCCAATTCCTCTCCCCGGGCCACGCTGCCCTGCTTTGTAGCCACAAAGTGCCTCCTTTCTCCCTCCCCCTTCCTGCTACCGAAGGAAAACAAGCCATCCCAGTGCCTGACCACTCTGGGGGAGCAAAACCTTCCCCTGACATCTCCTCCAAATCTCCCCTGGGGCAACTGGTGGCCATTCCCTCCAGTCCCGCCATGAGTTCTCTGGGAGAAGAGGCCGACCCCCTCCTCTTCACAACCTCCCTTCAGGACCTTGTAGAAACTTCTTTTCAGTCTTGTGAAAAGAAGCTCTTTCCAGGCCTCTTGGACAGCAGCAGCAGCAGCGACTCATTTGCTCAAACTCCAATTTCTGCCCCGAAAAAGCCTCAGAAGGAACGTGACAGCTTGTTTTCCCCTGCGAAAACGGGCGGTTCTCCCCTGCCGGCTCCATGCTGAAAACCTGCCCAACATCTGGCCAGGGATCCAGCTTTGCTTTTAGGACTGCTCATGGCACAACGGGTGGACACATTTCTAGGTCAAGGCTACCAAGAAAAGCGGGCAGGATGGGGTGTACAGGGCTGTACAGGGCTTTGGGGGAGGCTCAGGTGCCACAAGGCAAAGCCTCAAGCCCAGTGCAGCCCCACAGCTCGTGGGCAAACCCACCCTGTGTCTCTCCTCGTCCAAGGACTAAACCTGACACACACACACACACACCCCTCTCCCTTCCCCAGTAAATGCTCCCATTTTCTTTCCTAAGAAACAGCCACTCCAGGCTTTTGGCACAAGGAAGCTTTCATCACGTGCAAACCCCGGAGCGTGCAAAATTAAGGTCCAGACACGCTAAACTGCACCGCAGGGCACGTCTCCCTCTCCCAAACCTCAGCAAAATTCAGACATTCCTTCCAAATCCAGTTGCAAACCACTGTCCTTGAGGCACCAAGGCTGAGCGCGCGTGGTGGGGGTGCCAAGGAGTAAATCTGGGTCCGTACGGGGGACCCCCTGTTCCCACAAGACCCCAGGCCACAGCGAGGGGAAGAGAAACACGAAGGAAGGATGCATTTAAAGCTAATAATTGCAGGTTTGTTGTGGGGAGACACAGGCTGGCAGCCTGACTGCAGCCACCAACCGTACGGAAAGTACTTTTTAGGAGGATTTTTTCAAAGCATTGAGACCAGAAGGTAACACATCAAAAGGGAACTGCTGGAGAGAGTCCAGGGCAGGGCTGCCAAGATGCTGGAGGGAGTGGAGCATCTCCCAGAGGAGGAAAGGCTGAGGGAGCTGGGTCTCTTGAGCTTGGAGAAGAGGAGACTGAGGAGGGACCTTATTAATGTTGATGAATATGGAAAGGGTGAGTGTCAGGAGGATGGAGCCAGGCTCTTCTCAGTGACACCCAATGACAGGACAAGGGGCAATGGGTGCAAGCTGGAACAGAGGAGGTTCCATTTAAATATAGGACCATAGAATCATTTAGGTTGGAAGAGACCCTTGGGATCATGGAGTCCAACCATCAGCCCTACTCTACAGAGTTCTTTCTTCACCGTATGAAGAAAGGGTTCCCTCACCCTCCAGGGTTCCCTCACCCTCACAGTGAGAGTGACTGAACCCTGGCAGGGGCTGCCCAGGGGGGTGGTGGAGTCTCCTTCTCTGGAGACATCCCAACCCCGCCTGGAGGCTCCTGTGTGACCTGCTCTGGGTTCCTGCTCCAGCAGGGGGTTGGACTGGAGGAGCTTCCAAGGTCCCTCCCGACTCCTGAGATTCTGTGAAAAACGTTAATCTCAGCTAAAAGGAGCAATTCTGCTCGAGGCTCTGCAGCGGTAACAGCCTGCAGCTCGGGTGAGTTGAAAGGAACGGCCCCAGCTAGGAAGCGGTGTCGCCAGGAGCGGCCTGGCTGGCAGCCTGCATGAACAACCCAAAAAAGGGCTTTCTTGTTTTCTTTTAAGAATCCATATAAACTAGTTTGAGCTAATTACGTGACAGGGGCCTGGGTGTGAAATACCAACTGCAAAGCCTCGGGGACCCGGCCGAGAGCCTTTGATTCTCTCTCTCTGCCGCTTATAAAACCTCCTGGAAGAACATCTGTGCTCCCAGCGGGCTTCTCCCCTTCCCCTTGGGAAGCTGCTGCCCTCTGGCAGGCTCCCACCCTCGCCCCCCCTCCCCAAGCCTTACCCCTCTCTTTTACAATCACAGACCAATTTTTGGGGGGGGACACACACAGCTAAAGGGGCAGCTGGGTCCAAGCAGAAAGCATGTTCATTCCATGGAACACTGAATGTGGCACCAGCCCAGTCCCCCCACCACCACCACCCACCACCCCCAGAAATGAATTGTAAAACTTCTCTGTGAAGCTCCCTCAGGTTGAAATATTCCGCAACAACAACAACAACAAAAGGCCAAACTGGGGTTACTGAGACTCAAGCTCGGGCTTTGAGATGAGAAACAAAGGTTCTGGGGTCCGTGGGATGGATGCCGTACCCACTCACCGCGAAAACGCCGAGGAGAACCTAAGCTGCCCCCCTACAAAAAAGAACGTGAAGGGAGGGATGTCTCTATGGAAAAGGCGTGTGTTTTTTAGATATTTATAGATATTTATGCTCCCAGGTGAAACTCAAGGTCTCCGGGCCCTCTCGGGGAGGCACCACCAGGCAGCTCCGCTCCCGCGCCCGGCCTGGACCCCAGTTATTCAGCCACAGGAACCCTTCCTGGTCCTTGAGTCACAAGTGATGAAACCTCAGTCGTTTCTGCAAGCAACTGGGAGATTTATTGTAAATAAAGTTCCGCACGTTACACAACTGGCTAAAAATCATAATTAGGGTTGCACTGGGAAACATGTTTTATTTGTTCTGACAGTAGTCTGGCTCCAACGGTCCCAGCGTGATGGATGTCCCGAAAGTTTGCGGAGTTTCAGCAACTCAAGGCCTTATCGCGGGCGAGGAGCTGGAAAGGGCCGGGGAGGGGGGTTTGGTGTGGGTTCCGCCGGGTGCCGAGCCGCGCCGTGGCGGAGCACGGTTTCAAACCAGCCCCGGGGGCCGGAGAGCGAGGGGGAGCACCTTCAGCCCTTGCGGAAAGCCAAACGGAACGGGAGCTTTCCCGCCGCCCTTCCACCTGCCGGAGCTCGGCGGGAACACCGGGAGACGTCGGGGCGAATTAGCGAGGCCCGGGGATAGGCAGGAACGACAGTGGGCTTGCCGAGCCGGCAGAGCCTCTGGAAGAGGGTCAGTGACACCATTAATGGGATGCAGACATTCCCCATCTCCAGCTACTCCGCGCCCTGCCAAGAGCTGCAGCGCTCGCTTTCTTTCTAGTTTTAAGTACAATTTCAGGCCCATAAAACATCAGAGAAGACAGAAGCTATTATCCTGGCCCTGACAGGAGTCCCTAATGGGACCTGCAAACTCGGCAAATACCTAGAACTAACGGCGCTCTGCTTGTACTGTTCCCCATCTGTTCAGGGGTATTTTAAAACCGAACCAAAGCAGGTTTACCCCCGTAACGTTTATTGCTGCTCCGAGACCAGTAAATGACTCCGAGCGCAATCTAACATCTATCTGGCTCTGCTCATTCTCCACGAGGAGAGGAGCCCAGGCCACTGGCTTTTTGCACAGGGCATCCCCTGATGCCATTCCTCCAACCCAGGTATTCCCATCGAGGTCCTCGTCCACCCGCCAGGGTCGGTGCAACTCAGCGAGAGAATGGAATCCGCTTATTTCCAGACCAAGAGAGAGGTTCCACATGGAACAGCCCAGAGCCACCACCTCTCACTTCACAGGGGAAAACCAAACTTGATCATCACTGGGGACGATCCACGCTTCCACAGAATAGCTGAGCCACCCTTGGCTACACACACACACACACTCACACACACACTCACACTCACCTTTGAAGCCTGGAGGGAAAACATAAAGCCTTGACTTTCAAGTTTGCTAATGACCCCAAACTGGGAGGAGTGGCTGACCCACCAGAAGGCTGTGCTGGCACCGTGNGCTTGGAGAAGAGGAGACTGAGGGGGGACCTCCTGAATGTTTATAAATCTGGAAAGGGTGAGTGTCAGGAGGATGGAGCCAGGCTCTTCCCAGTGACACCCAATGACAGGACAAGTGGCAATGGGTGCAAGCTGGAACAGAGGAGGTTCCACTGAAATATGAGGAAGAACTTCTTCAGGGTGAGGGAACCCTGGCAGGGGCTGCCCAGGGAGGTGGTGGAGTCTCCTTCTCTGGAGACATCCCAAACCCGCCTGGAGGCGTTCCTGTGTGCCCTGCTCTGGGTGTTCCTGCTCCAGCAGGGGGTTGGACTGGAGGAGCTTTCAAGGTCCCTTCCCATCCCTGAGTTTCTGTGACTTCCCTAGAAAGGGATGGCAGCAATGGCCATGGTGGGGGTCTTCCAGTCACCTTGCTGTGGTGGGGCCGAGGAGCGCTCAAAAAAAACCTCAAGTTGAACAGAGACCAACCCAACCCTCCAACAGCTGCCACAGAAACCCTTTTGGTAGCAAAACTGAAATGGAGAAGCCTCCTGAAGTATTTCAGGAAGGCAATGATGAAGGAATGACACACTCTTAAGAGGATTAATCACATTCCACAAATAGGAAAGCGCGTAACCTTCCACTTGTTACTAACCCGAGGAAGTACCCTTGGCATGAACGTATGGAAGCATTAAAAAAAAACAACAAACAAAACAGAAGAAAATCCATTATTTTGTAACTTTGAAGCTCGTCTCCAGTTCCACCTCATCCCTTCAAAGGGGCTCAATATCTGCCAAGCCCGTCCCGAATGAGCCGAGCCTGGAGAAAGCCGAGTGCCCGGAGAGGACTCCAGTGAACGATACACCCACGAGTACTTTCCATTGATTTATTATTGGCAAACCAGCAGAGATAGGACCAGGGGAAAGGAGGCATCATTCCATCTAAAATCTTAGCCCAAAGAGCTGCACCGAGGAGCGAGTGCCCTCCCCGCACCGCGTCCAGACGTGCTTTGGGGTTTCAGTTTTGGAGAAAACGATCTGCTGGCGAACCCCAGGGGCAGAGGCTGTGCTTTACTCAGGCCTGGCCAACCACCCACCAGCACACCAGACACTGGGGTGCCCGAAGGTTCCAGCACAGTCTGTGTTTAACAGCAGAACAAGCATCGGTTGCTCTGAGGAGTGCATACATCAAAAATAAAGAGTCAAACTCACACAGATACAAACCAAAGCCCTTGGAACAGAACACCTGATCAAAGGAGAAACTTTCACCCATCAGTCAAATTAATTAGAACAAAAACTGGCTTGGGGGAAAGGAAAGGTCAGGAAGTAACAGTATCCTGTGCAGTAAGTGTGGGTTCTTACAAAAACGACAGTCACCTCAAAAATCAATCTCTTGCTTCGAAATACTCACTGGCAACAACAATACAAGAATATAAATTAAAAGAACCCCCCAAAACAATACCCACTCCCCTTCCACTTCGCCTTCCCCCAGGTTGTGGGGCTGAGCACCTTATTTACACGCCAGGGGAGAAACCCTTCAAGCCTACGAAGGAGCAGCACCCGCCTCCTTCCCTGGGGGAGCAGAGTTCGGGTGAAGGTGCCGAGGGAAAGGCGGAGGCTGTGGGGTCCCAACCCAGACACCCCCCCCCAGGGTCAGCCCAGACCAAGAGCTGCAGAGTGTTTATTGCCAGGGAAGACAACCCCTTTTTGGCAGTTCTGCTAAAAAGATCATTTTAAAAAAAAGAGAAGAGAAATAAATAATGGTGCCCGTTTACTCGTAACTGAGCTACCGGCATGGCTTCAGTGCTGGGGGCTTCTGGGGGCCCCAGTTAAAGGAGAATTTCTGGCCTGGAGTATGGTCCTGCTGGCTGGGGAGGGGGGTAAGGAAGAGAACTGGGAAGCGCAGCGTCACCGGAAAGGAAGACCCAAGGGAGAGCAGAGGCCTGCAGGGATAATTCCCTTCTTGAAAAGGGTTAAAACACCCCATAAAATAGAAGAAGAAGTCACCTTTGAAAGAAATCAGGAACAGGCTTTCACGATCCGAGCACCAGAGCTCTCCCAGCTCCCACTGTCCCTTTATTGCTCCTGGAGGTCAGCGTGTCAACGCTGGGTTTGGCTCTTTGTGTCTGCTAAAAACCCAGCAAGGCGACATCCAACCGGGGTTTGTGGGTTTACTGGTTGGTTTGGGGTTTGGTTTTGTTTCTTTTTCCGAAGCTGTTTGTAAAAATCCCACCTGAACTCTTTTAAGCATCCACAGTAGTTGGTTACTCCTGAGCTGGCAATGTCTGCAGTGTGTGACATCGTTTAAAAATCTGAGAAGTTGGCAGAACGCACCACCCCCACCCCCCATCAGAAAAAAAAACAAATGGAAAAAAAATGGAGAAAGAGAGGAAAAGCTTTTTGTTTTTCCCAGCTGTAAGGTCTGTCAAGTCTAAGCGGCTCTGAAGGAGCGCCCCTGCTGCAGCGCGCTCGCCAGGACGCCACGGCAGAGAGGAGAGACTTCAGGGAGGAGGGAAGGCGAAGCTGCTCAGCTCCTCCCCTCGCCCCCCAGAAACAGCACACCACCACCTGCACACCACCAAGAGGAAACGACACGGCATCCCGACAACATGCAACGGCAGGCGATCCCCCGGGCCCCCGCCCAGCCGGCTATCTCTGGGTCATTCCCTGCGGGAGTATCACCGGAGCGCAGGCTATCCCAGCAAACGATTCCGGGAAGTGAAGGTCCCTTTCCCACTCATCCGTCTCGGTGTTATACACCTGCACGATGCTGGTGACGTTGTTCAGATGCCAGTTGTACCCTCCCACGATATATATCTTCTTTTCTAGCAAACAGCAGCCAGCTTCCGACTGGCCCGCGCGCATGGGGCTCACCGTCGTCCACTGGTCCGTCTCGGGCACGTAATATTCCACAGCCAAAACGTCAAAGCAACGGTCAACGTGGTCCATGCGCCCGCCCAGGGCGTAGATCTTATTGCTCGCGCTGACCATGGCGTGCAGAACCCTGGGCTCGTTCATGGGGGTTTTAAACTCCCACTGATCCACAGCAGGGTCGTAACAGTGCAGGGCTTTTTTGTCCTCCACCGAGATGCCGTACCCGCCCGATATGTACAGCTTGTCTCCTACCGTGGCTCCGGCGTGGCCCCACGTCCTGCGTTTCAGGGAGCACACGTAAGTCCACTCGTTATTTTTGGGGCAATACTTCTCTACGGAGGCCAAGCTCCCCGAGCGGTTCCTCCCGCCGGTAGCGTACACCATGCCGTGGAGAACGTTGAGCTGAAACTGGATCCTGCTCTCCTGCATGGCCTGGATGCGCAGCCACTGGTTCAGGTGGGGATCGTAGCGGTAGCAGATATCCACGGCTCCCTCGCCGCTCCGGTACTGCAGGTGCTGCCCTCCCACGATGTAGACAAAGTTGTCGAGCACGGCCACGCAGGAGTGGCTGCTGCCCACCTCCATCTCCGTCAGCTCCTTGAACTGGCGCCCGCTGGCATCCGGCAGGTAGTAGACTTTGCAGCTGACCGTGCGGTCGTTGTCGGTGTAGGGAGTGCCACCAAAGGTGATGAGGGAGAGGACATCCGAGCGGATGGTGGTCCGAGGGGACTGCATCTCGTGCTGACGGAAGGGCAGGATCTGGTAGTTGAAGGCTTCCAGCAAATACTGGCGGCACAAGACGTCTTCCACCATGATGTCCAAGGTTTGGACACTGTCCACCAGCTCCGAGGACTTCATGAGCGGGAAGCGGATGTGGCAGAGCACCTGGCTGGCGTTGGCACGGCGGGTCGGGTCGTACTGCAGCCAGCGGACGGCAGCACGGAAGAGATCTATTTCACTGCAGCTTTTCAGCTTATTGCTCTGCAAGAAGAAAACAAGGCGCTCCAGGGGCAGGTGGAGGAAATCCTCCTCCTCGGAGATCTGGAGGAAATGCCTAAAAGTGAATGCATCCACAGATTCCTTCAAGGAGGCGAGGCTAAAGGTGGTGGCCATCTGCCCGATATTGAGACACGTTTCTACACTCATGGCAGACTTCAGGAATTCTTCACAGAGCTCCACGACAGGCACCATCTGGAGGAAGACAGCAGCTCCCAGCACATCCTGGATGCAGTCGAGATCAAGAGTCACTTCAGCGCTGTAGGCAAAGTCTATTATGTGCTTCAGTCCTTTTGCAGACACGCCTTTCAGTTCGATCACATCTTGGCTGGCTTCTCTCATCCCACCCGTGAACATGGCCCTGGAGGTCACAAACACAAACACAAAATTCCCCCCCCCTTTAAATACAGGTAAAATGATGCATCACTTCAGAATTTCTCAAGCATACTGGTTCTCTACGAGAGGATGGGGAAGGGGGAGAAGAAGTCAAGGCTGAATCTCTAAAAGCCAGGAGAAACGAGAGGATGCAATGGCTTACGTAAAGCTCGCACTAGGAAGGGACATTCAGCTGCACAGGACAAAGCTTCAAGAAGTAGGTAGAGCTACCAGAGCAGGGAGCACAGAACGCTGGACACCAACAGACCCGTGACATTCAACAACCAAAGGATGCAACGGGGCCTGCACCAGCAGAGACTGGTAGCCATACTCTATGGGGTTTAAATACGTGGGGTTTGGAGCACAAAGAAAGAACACACTTTGGAAGACACCCACGTTTGGGAGGTCTGTGGTGCCCTGAGCTCGTCTGCGGTGCTGCACTTAGACAAAGATCTCAGCCCGTTCTACCGTAGGCTGCCAATGGAACGGCTTCAATATCACAGATGCAGCACAGAGTCACAGACTAGTCTGGGTTGGACGGGACCTTTGAGACCATCCAGTCCAACCATCAACCCAACTCTGCTGAAACCCATCACTAACCCATGTCACTGAGCACTGCATCAGCCTGGCTTTTAAACCCCTCCAGGGATGGGGCCTCAACCCCTGCCCTGGGCAGCCCCTTCCAAGGCTGAAGAACCCTTCCCATGTAAACATTGTTCCTGATCTCCAATCTGAACCTCCCCTGGTGCAACCTGAGGCCGTTTCCTCTTGTCCCATGGCCTGTTCCTTGGGAGAAGAGACCGACCCCCCTGGCTACACCCTCCTTTTGGGGAGTTGGAGAGAGCGAGAAGGTCTCCCCTCAGCCTCCTTGAACTGCTTTGGTCCATCACAACAGAACCTCCCCTCCAAGGTTCATTCCCAACGCCTGAGTCGCAGCCACTTCCGAAAAACCATCTGTCATGTTGCAGTAGGACGGCAGGGGGCTAACAGGCAATTAAATAAAAAAATAGGGGGGGGGGGAATGAAAATAAAATAAAAAAAAAAGAAAGAAGAAGATTTTGTTACAGCACAGCTGCAAACACAACAGTTGACCAGGCCACGCAGAGATTAGGCCCTAGATCACCTCCTTGGGAGGCTTCTAAAGTCCACAGGAAGCACATACCACGCCAAGGACTGCGCGCAGACATCTCGTAAAGCGCTCCTCGAGAGCGGTGCTGCTCCTCCCAGCTACGGGGCCTGTGGGCGTGATGGGGACATAACTGTACATTTGGGTTTGGGTTGGGTTTTTTTAACACGTTTACACTAAATTTCAGCAGGTTTTGTTACATACGGGTAGCCTGGGGGCAAAGGGTTGCGCTCTGTAGCGTTGGACAAGCGGTAGCAGAGCAGTTTGGGGGAAGCCAAAGCCAAAACAGGTTGCTGGAGCACCAGGGACGTGGAGTGTCACCGCTGGCTGCCACACACATCACAGCAAGGCCACAAACTGTCTCACAGCAAGAGCTTTTAAACTGCTGGCAGCTGCCTGCACATTTTGGGCTGGTTTTTCCACCATCCATAACCTACTCCTTCCCATCAGAAGGACAAATCCCCTGTGAGGGCACGGCGTCACCAGAGCCACCCTAAAGAAGCTGCAGTGACCCTAAAGTGCAAGTTGGTCCCCAGCAATGCTGAACAGACCCTGCTCTTCTGCACCAACACAGGAATAAAGGAGTATCTCGGCACCGCTGTCAGAAGACAGGAGTTCCAGGTTTCCTGTCCAAACCAGGCTAAAAAACCCCGCTGCCCTCCAGCATAAACCCAAGAAATCCTACATGACCTAAATAAGGAAATACCTGCACAGGAAATCAGCTTTCCCTCACCCAGTCCCCAGGAATGCTGTTGGCAATTAAGCAGCCGCGCAGCAGATGAGAGCACTCTGCCCCTGCGCATCCCCGGTCACCGAGGAGCCCCGACCCCGAGCCCCGGAGGACACGCAGACGTACGTGTGCCCCTGCGTTAGCTGCCGAGCAGAAGGTGCAGGGGGGAAGGAGGGGAAACCCAAGCAGCACCTATCGCTGCCAGGATGGAGAGACATCATCAAACAGAAGGCAATTCCTGTGACAAGTGTTACGGTTCTAAAGCGCTGATTATATAAATGCCTCCATTTCACTCTTTTCCCTCTCCCCCCGCCCCCCCCTCCTCCTCTTTTCTGCATAAAAGCAGAGTATTTTCCAAAGCTAGATTATTGTGCCATTGTTCCCCAGGACAACCTTCCTTAGCACCACACAAGTTATAAGGAGAAACCTACTCAGCAATTCCGTCCCGACAGTGCAAACGCGCTGGCAGTGGCACCGCACACGGCATTTATCAATACAAGTAGTGCCATTAGCACTGGGTGGGAGATCAGCTCCATCATTAATTGCATGCCTGTTAGGCAGAGTGATAAGCTTGGAAGGTTTATGTTACCGAAGGGAGAGAGAGAAGGAGGGAACAGCCTAGAAGATACGTGCGTACACAAGACAGACCTCGCCGGAGCGGCTGAAGAAATGGGTGAAGGGAGCTGGGAGATAGGCCAGGGGACAACACAGCCCCTGGCTCTCGGTTACCTGCTCAGCAAAGGAACCTGCATGGCTCAGGAAGGAACCTAAGTGTCAAGGGACTGCAAACCCCTCCAGACAGCCCTTCACGCTTCACTTGCCACCTCCTGCTGTCCGGAACAACGCTCAGGTTGAGTTCTCTGTCGTTCTGAACCTGCCCTACACCCATCGTCTCCAACGAGTCCCTCACTTCACACCCTGCTGCTGCCAGAAAAGATCCCTGACTCTAAAGTCCTTCCAAGTCAGAGAACCATCACAAAGGAGATGGACAGAGGTAAGACCAATACATACTTTCACTGAAGACTGAGTTTTCTGCCCCGCAGTTAGCTGACTCTGCATTGATTTGCCTGGGAAAATTCATCTCCACACTTCAGTTTGCTACCCACACCAGATGGGACAGCTCTCCCCCATCTCCCGTGGCGGGGTCTGGGGAATTCGCACACAAACCGCTTCGTACTCCTCAGCCAGTGAGGAGTAAGGGCCAGAGGCAGATCCCTGGTGTGTAAAGCTACCAGGAGTGTATTTCATTCACAATGGGCACCATGGCTCAGTGGGATGACTCACTGCAGAGCCCTCGCTGCTTCCTCACGACCAGAGTGCAGAGGAGGGTTCAAGACCTGGGCTTGAACTTGCCTCTTGGCCCAGCAGCCATAGTGCAACAAACCTCATTGTCGTGCAGAGGGGCTGCCTTCCGGGCCTCTACACACCCGCAGGTAGCCCCACCGGCATCCGTGGGGCAAAGCATCCCTCTGGAGGGCTGTGCCTGGGTGTGATTTTTGGGGTGGGGTGGGGGGAGGACTGGGAAACAGGAAAAAAAAACCAATGGGAAAGGTTAAAAGAAAAACAAACCAGCAAAATGCCTGCTTCCCTATCGGATTCTCACCTGAAATAGTCACTGCAGGCAGCCAAGACAACTTTATGAACCTGAAACACTTCATTATTTATAGTGAGGATGACATCAAGCAGCTGAGCCTGAGCTCGGAGCGAGGCCAGTCCCTGCAGTAGAGTGGTGCTGTGGCCAGGAGCAGAGAACGTGCATTTCAGGGTGCTGTTCTTGTCAGCCATGCTAAAAACAGAACAAGAGAGACAGGCTGGTTTTAAATTAAAACAATATGTGGTATCACCTACAAAGCATGCTGGGGAAGGTACTGTAACACGAAGCAGTTTGAACACGAATTCCCAGCTCGACAGCCACACAGAACATCATGACATCAGTACCTTGCTTGTATTCCCTTCTCCCAGTGCAAAAGAGACTTCCAGATTTTTAAATTACACTTGTGCATCACTGACAGCCCATCGCGCTGCGGCACACGTGGGCTTCGGAGTCCATCCAAGCACCGGCTAACGGGGCCAACGCCTCCAACGAACCTTGGTGTCCCCACGCTACCACTACCCCAGAGTCCACCCTGACCCTGACTTCAACCACGAGACTGAGTCACAGTTGCTTATTCTTCTCGCCACCTTTCCCGAGTGCAGCTGTGAGCTCCTCGGGACCGGCCAAGGACAGCCCCGCTCGCCCCGTTTGATCCTTCCCTTATGCCCGACCCCCATGAGAAGAGCAAAAGCAGAAACATGACGTAGCACCGGCCGCTCCAGATAACGTCAACTGTTTGAACTGGGCTGTAAACAGTCCCCTCCCAGGGTAAATATTTCCTCGGTTTTCCCAGTGCCTCTCGCACGTGTTCCCAGCGTGGAGAGCATCAGTCCTGGATTCACTTGGCCTCAGATGCACTTGTCAGCGAGACGGGCGCAGGCGGAGGTGAACATCAGCAGGAGTGGAAGAGGCTATTAGAGGCTCCGTGCTCCTCCCAAAATAACTCCAATTGTGCTGCAGGTTTCCTGAGCCAACGCCGGGCCGACACGCCCTGCCCTCCAAACCCGACCCGCTCGGGCCAACGGAAGCACGAAATCCTAAATTCACTTGCAAATGTAATCCAACTCTGAACTACTTTGCAGGATCAAGACCCGAGCCCTTCTGGGAAGAAAACAGAAGGCGGGGCCAGTACTCAGGACGGGGTTTGTGTTTTCAGAGGTATCCTGATGGTTGGTCCCTGCATTTTGAGAAATGGTATATGGAAACGTGATACAGACCCAAAAAAAAAAGCCCAAGCAGATCATACCGAGTGCAGAAAGCTGCACTGCTTGCTCCAAGCACCCAATAACAATAATACCTTCTAAGCACAATACTATTATTTAGGTAGAATATAGCAACAAAGCCCAAAGAATAGTACAGAAAGGAGGTCACAGTGTGCTGGGGGCTGTACAATCCCATCACTTGCAAACAACCGTCCCTAAGCCTGCACTACCCAAGCAACAACAAGGAGAGCCACACACAATGGACCAAACAGGTCAGCAAGGTCAGAGGAGAGTCAGGGAGATGGGATAACAAAAAAAAAAAGGGGATGTAAACAACCCTCAAACAATAAGGAACAATGGACAGGACTTGCTACTTGCCCAACTTATGGGATCACAATTTCCTGCAAGCTTTTACAGCCCAGGGGAGTGCAGGGAAATCTGCGAGGTTCATCAGAGCAGGGGGAGGACAGCTGCCCCGTGCAAAGGGCTCTCGAGCTCTCTGGGATGCTGCAGGATGCAGAGAGCAAATCTTTGCAGCCCGTTCTCAAACCTCCTCGGGTTGGGGAAAGGGCTTTGAAAGTCACACGAGTTCCTACTGGGATGAGGGATACCCGTCGGCTGGGTTTCTTGCGGCACAGATCTGGAATTCCTACCTTAGAGTCAAAGCCCACTAAAAAGCCTTAGTTCAGAGAGCAGAGTCCAGCTACAACATCCTTCCTGTAATGAACAGGATTAGCAAGAAGTCACTTGCTGACAAGACCTTTATCCATCACTCCCCGAGCCAAGAAACATTTCTCCACGCGAAAGGGGAAGGAGATTGGAAGGAGCGAGCGCATGAATATTCATCACGTCAAACTGGTTTCACTCTCCTCTCCGGAACAATGGCTTTGAGTCGCTGGAGGAAACACGGAGCGCAGGCAGGGAAACCATCTCGCCCCTCAACACCCAGCGCTCACCCAGCAAACCCCTTCTCCTTCCCGCTGGGCAGGTCAAGCACAGACACAGCTCCAGCAGCTCATCTGGGAGATGGGAACTCCCCCGTTTGCTGGCACTTCCTTAGACTCCATCTCCTGCAGGATTCTTCCCAGGGGAATCTCAGGGTGGATTTTGGTTGGGGTTGTTTTTTTCCATACCAGTTTTAAATATTCCTCCTTTTGCCCACCCAAGGGCTTACCCATCTAGGATTGCTTTCACTGTATCCACAGGCTCCCAGTGCAGGTGCCTCTTCAAACAAGCTTTACCTGAACAAACATTCCTCCTCTCCTCCTTTTTCTCAATTAACTTCCCTAGGCACTGTTAATAACCAGACTGTAAGTTTAAAGTAGACTGAGGACTAAATCCGGGCAGGCAGATGTTTCTGTGCTGGAAGTAAACATGTTTGCACGCGTGGTTCATTCCAGCTGGTAATTGTGAACAGCTACCCCTGAAAAACTCTCTGTACTGGTCCCTTTGTCCATGTACAGGTATCAAATAAAAGGCTCCAATGATTGCACAATCCTCCGGGGCTGGAGGGGGAGAGAAACCAAACCCAAGCAGAAGAGAAGCTCTGATAACATCCAGCTTAGAAGAAGCACATAGAATCACAGGATCCTTTTGGTCTGAAGAGACCCTCGGGATCATCAAGTCCAACCATCAGCCCTGCAGAAAATCCACACAAAGCATGAGAAATCGAGAGACTTAACAAGAAAAAAAAAAAGAAACAAGAAAAGAAGCAAAAGACCAAGCAGGAAGGGAAGAGCACGGAAGGCTGTTTGCGGGGCAGGGGTAAAGAAGGGGTCTGGGATGGGAGCAGGATGCCAGAGCACGGGCACGGCCCTGCCTTCCGCCGCGTCAGGAGAGCAGGAAGAGGAGAGGCAGCGGCTGGATGTCAGAAAGGCACAAAAGGCAGCCTTGAACATCTGAAGGCGCCTTTGTGAGGCCGTCCCTACCTCACAGGGGATCTGGCTATGCCGTGTACTTGTTGCTTAACCATTTGCTGCAGAAGAAACAGCCTTGCAGACAAACTTGGGAAGAGCTGCATCTCCTCCCCAGTTCAGAACACGCCTTCCCGATAAAAGCCTTTCAGCACAGGAGAGTGAGAAAGGGTTTATTCCACTCCTTCCCCCTTCCCTTCCTGATGGGGGCAGCTTCTGCAATTTTCCTCCTTTTCCCCTCCTTGTCCTCAAAAGGGCGACACTGAGCGATGTCCTTGCCCAGCCACAGACCTCTGCAGAGGTTTGTGTGGCCAGAGCATCCTTTGGCAGGGACCGAGCACGCTAGCCTGGAGCGGGGGCAAGTGTGCCCAGCTGCACCCAGTCCAACTTACCCTTTGAGAACAAAAGTAACATAAAACCTAAAAATCACCTTCACATCGAGCAGGGCTTCCACAGCACATCCCGCAGTGAGCTGAAACTGTTTGCACAATCGGGGCCTCTAGCGTGAATATATCGGTATAAAGGTGACTTTAGCGGAACAGAAATCCCACTTTCCATATGGAAATAGCTGGAGCGGTGAAAGGCATCTTTATATTCATGGAACTGCACCCACAGCAGGAACGGTGGGGGCAG
This sequence comes from Jacana jacana, assembly GCA_013400555.1. Classification (NCBI taxonomy): domain Eukaryota; kingdom Metazoa; phylum Chordata; class Aves; order Charadriiformes; family Jacanidae; genus Jacana; species Jacana jacana. The sequence continues at coordinate 79,181 of VZTM01006563.1, read as the reverse complement.
CTGGAATTCAATAGACATGTTGATTCAGAGGAGCGACCCGTTTCGGGCAGCAGCCTCAAAGGCTCCGATAACGTCGCTGGTACCCGATTTTCAAAGGGGACTGCCCGGGAACAAGTAATGGGATTGAGGATTTGTCTCCAAGCCGCTGCTCGGAAGCCAGATTGCTTTCAATCCTCTCCAGTCACCGCAGGTCAGAGTTCACCGTGGTTTATGGTGACCATAGCCCAGGGAAAAAAAAAAAAAATCAACCCAAACCCATGCACACACTTGTGCAAACGTTTAAGCGAGGGTTAAGGGAGCGGCTCCAACCAGACAGCGGGCAGGGAAGGCAAACAAGCCCAGAAATTCTCCTCCTGCACCTATTGCAGGAGCTGGGCCACGTGCTCAGCCTTGCTCCGAGCACGCTGACCACATCCTTAGCCCACACCTTTCCCAGCAAGGACTGGTTTTTGAGCAGAAACAGATGCAGCGAGGAGGCATCCGGACACCCAAGAGGCCTCTAAAGCTGACGAGCTGAGAGATGTTTCAGGGCGGTCCTTCGGGCATCGGTTCAGATAAGGCCCAAAGAACATCCCAAAGAACAAGCGTCCCCTGTCTCTGCCTCCTCGGTTCCCCGCAGCACCACGTGTCATCCAAGATGCGTTTCAGGCTAATGAATCATTTTTACCAAATCTGTACCGATGATTAAAAACATCAAAGCTGGAATTAAAGGCTTACCAAGCATGAGTTCATATTTCAGCATGTTTGCAACTACTGCACAAGCACAAATGGAGAGAATTATACCCGGCCAGATTATAACGGTGCAGTGATTGAATTAAATAAGAAAAATCTCTTGCTACACAACTGCCTGTCATCTGCCTCCTCTGCTTTCATAACACGGGTCCTCCTTCCAAGGAGGGATAGTTCAGCGCCAGCGAGGCTCCCTCCGCATCCCAGTTCAGCATCCCTGCTAATATCCACCCACGTTTTCCCACTCTCTGGGCAGGTGGTGCTCGGTAATTTTTCATACCGGAGAAACTCAAGAGAGGAGGAAGGAGGGAGGGGGGGGAGTTGGCAAGATTTCTAAGCAGGGCAAACTTCCAAGAGCCAGATTCTCCAGCAAACACACAAGCTCTAAAGGTAGGAGCCCGCGGGGCATGGCTGGGGTACAGGAGAGGAGGGAGGAAAGGCAGCAGGGTGTGTGTTCGAATGCAGCGAGGACACGGTGCCAGGGCTTTTCCGCAGGTTAAACAAAAGACCCGGGATTGCCAAACAGCCAGGGAGGCACCTCCTGAGCGCCCAAGCCCGTGAGAAATCGGTGGCAAGAGCAGCAGAACTACCATAAAGCTGGAGAGCAACTTTATTTAGAACACAGGGTGTGAATATTAAGGACCCTCTTCAGGAACCTTTGAAAGGCAGCATTATAGATATTTTAATAATGCAAATCATTTAATGCCTTCAGTTTCATGCCGAAGTAAAAAACACATTCAGATTCTGATTCTTAAACTACAATTAAGACACTTAAAATCAAAACAAAAGTCAAACTCCCTCAGATAAGTCACTGGTAGCCATGGTTACCGTAATATTTCAGATCCTGAGGCTTTATATCACATGCCCAAATGATGAAAATGAGTCTTCAGCACCTCACACTAACAGATGTGACATCAGGGCAAAAGAGGAGGCTAAACCCTTCACTGCAGCTTCGCTCCCAGACTCTAGTTGGGACCGTGGGACCACGCTCCCGTGGCCTTCCCACCCCCCGAACCAGAAGGCACCGAGGGGTTTCCCTGAAGTTCGGGTGCGAGATTAGACGCTGCCGGGCGATGAGACTCAACGAAAACCTGCCCTCTTGACCTGCTTCACCTCCCAGCCCCAAGACTGTCACCAGCACCCCATGACAAACAACATCCACCACTGCTTCCCCCTCCAAATTAGGGCCAACAATGATCAGCACCTAATGATCAGCAGCTAATTAAGAATTAGCACATGGAAAGAAGGGGTTGTTTCCCAGAGAAACATAACCACCCTCGGGAAAGATACGCGAGCAAAATAATGTAATCGATGTCTTTGTTCCCTTTTCCACCTCCTTCCCTTCATTTCTCCTACTTCTCTCCTCTGCCTCCACTCATTCCTCTCTCCTCACTCCCTCTCTTGCATCAAAGGCAACAACCACAAGTTAAGCCTGAAACTAATATCTCCAGATAGAAATGACTTGCAATTTGGACTGCTCAAATAAAGAGATTTTAAATTGCTCTGAGTAATACTTTTTAAGAAGAAAAAGCAAAACAAACCAAAACAAAAGGTCTCCTGTAAAACGCCTGAAGTTGAAGGGTAAAGTTTGAAAACTCTCCGTTTTGTCTTTTACGCTTCAGAATTTAAGCAAAGTTGCCATTTGGCCAAGGGAGAACAAGTAACATTCGCTATTCTAAAACAGAATAAAGCCCATCAAAACCAAGCTGCTTCTTTTATTTGTGTTACAGGGACCCCAGAGGCTCGTGCCTCTCGTGAGGAGGGAAGCCAGGTCTCAAAAGATGGGCTGGGCGCTGCTGGGCTCCCACACTCCCCAGTGCCGGGCTACCCACGGCTCCATCAGCCTCTCATTTAGGGAAAACAGCAGTTAAACAAGTATTTCACAGAGGCCAGGAGGTACCTTAACGTTTCCTTTTTAAATGCTTTCTGAGCCAGGTCCTACTGATCCCCTTATTTGCTTATCCACATCCCACTTCTCCCGAGCCAGAACCCAAAGAGAGGGCAAGAAGCAAGAGGCTTTTCAATCATTTTAGTTTGGTTTTTTTTCCCCAATATTATTTTTTTTCTCCCCTAAGAAGTCCCAGACATTTCCAAATATCTGGGGTTTGTATTTTTTTTTCTTCTGAGCTGGACTCAGAGGGCCCCAGCAGACACACACACCCCCCAGACACATTCTGGTCCCAGGCTTCAATCAGTAGGTTGTTCACAAGCCAAAAGGAGGTGGGATTTTTGGTTTCGGCTAAAAGCACTAATAAAACTGGATGTCTGTCAAAAGCTGGCTGGCCTGGTAAAAGGGAGCTTTGGAGCATGGAACAAAGAAAAAAAAGTGTGGAGAGTGAAGTATCTGAACACATTAAACTCTGTGCCACCTCATGGAGTCTCAACGTGAGGCATTGGGCAGTACGTGCTGTACCCGAGACAAACTTGGGGAGGGGGGAAAAGAAACACCAAGAGTCTTAAAAAGAAGAGTTTCTGTCACAGAGCAGTCAGAAACATCTTTATGCTGGTGCAGGGACAAGTGATCCTCTTCATTCAGCGACCAAAGTGGCCAGTGCATCTCTCAGGTGTGGGCTCTGGGAGCCCAAATTTGCACACTGGTAGCGCTGGGGTCTTGGAGGGGGGACAAGCATCAGGCTGAGAAGATCATTTATTTACCAGGATTTTGCCATTTCTTTTCCCTCTACCCACGCCCAGGGCTAGAGCAGAGGATCTTGCTCTGTATGGGGATTTTCCTGGGGCACTCAGTCCTGCCCCAAACCCCCTCTAGCAGCCGTGACACACGTCACCCATCGCTAACACCACTGTGCCGTCCCACTATCCCCAACAGTGTTTTTCCAGTGACCAAGAACAAGATACTACTACACCCTCCCCCCCCCCTCCCCAAATTCTACCATGATTATATTCTTGTCAGCCCCAAACCTAATCCCGCTGAGCCAGGAACAAACCAAGCAAATATAAAAAAATGACTCTAAGCATATAAATGACTCTGGCAGCCACAAGCAGCATCGCAGCCATGAAGAAATCAGCTGCCCCCCCTGCTCCTGGACCCCCAGAAGGAGAGTGGATTTTACATCACATAAAATTTGCCTGTGTATCCCCAGTACACGGCTAATACCGGCTCTTCATACACTCGATACCCCTGCTGACAGCACTGCCTTCAACAGCTCCACGTTTCCCCCACCATAATGCCCCTTATGGTCAAATCCTGCCAACCCCTGGCTCTAGGAATAAAAAGGAATAACTCCAGCGATGCTGGATAAAAAAAGCAAAATAAAAATGCAAGAAGCACAACTATCCTCTTCCAACAGACCAGCGTGGTGGCTTGAGCAGCCAGAAGCCGCAGCGGGTATTTTCTGCGCCCACCACCCCCTGCACACCTCTCCCAGCAGCACCCGTGCCAGAGCTGCTGTGCAAAGGCCGAGAGGCACCTAGTGGTGTCGGGAAGCACAGCAGAGCCACCAAGGCCACCCCAAAAGCGACACCCAGCCCAGTCCCAAGCACAGCTCGGCTGCTGGCCTTCTAGATAGCACACCGCTCTTCCCTCTGCCCCTAACTCTTCCATCCAACCCACTCCAGCAGGGCGGTTTTGCCTTCAGAAATAGAGCAAAGCTGAGCTGCGGCAAAGCTATGGCCACCTTCATCCAAAGGTCTGTCGGGATCTGTCTCAACTTCCCAGCCCATCACAGCCCAGAAAGGTTGGGTCACATTCCCACTGGGGACAGCCCATTTCAGCTCAGCTTGCAGGGCAGAAACTTCTCCCCACCAAGCAAATCTCTCTGTGACCTTCTCCCATACAACACTACCGGGCTCTGTGCTCAGCACCTTGGAAAAACTTAGGAAAACTTCAAATGTCAGACTGAGAGGTACTCGGAGCAGCGTTTGTCTCTGCCTGTTTCTGCAGCACTCAGTTGCATCCTCTGGGCAGTGTTGCAATAAGAACAGGAGTAGTTACACGGGAGCAGGTTGTACAGTGACCCGCAGCGCGCCTCTCCTCTGCCTGTCCCCCACCCTCCCGACTGCTGCCTCGGAGCAGCGAGGCATCTCAAGCAAAACAGCAGAAAACGATGAAACGAGCAGACAACAGGAGCAAAACCCACCACCCCTTTAATGCAAGCTGGGAAAATAAAAAACAAACCAAAAAAACCACCCCAGAAATCATGTTTTCCAGCAGATGCAAACAGCTGCCCCGGCACTTGGCATCACAACACCGACTCCAATGCCGTTCCAGGGTCCAATCCTCTTACGCCGCTCGTACCCGCTTCCCCCGTTACCTAAATCCTCTGCACTTACCTCCCGACAGGCTTCTGCCCCTCCTAAACATCCCATTTTGCTTCCCAGCTCCTCGGGCAGCCCAACTGGGCTCTGTACCACCCTCATTGCATCCCCTGAACCGGATCACCCAAGACCCCCAGAAGTGCAGGAACTGCTTTTCCTGAAAAATGGATTTCTGTGCAAGTTCAGCATTTCTCTCCTCTATAAATGAGAAACTGGGCAAGCCGCCTTAGCCAGCATCCCGTGGTGCAACGCTCTTCCTTCCAAAGCACTTAGTGCTACACAACACTTGGAGGTTAAACAGGAACCTTTAAAGAATCTCTGCAGTTTACTCTTGGTCTTAATAAAGCCTCCAGCTCAGAAGTCTCCCAATTTTAGAAAAAAAAAAAAAAAAAGCAGCAGTTGTGATTCAATTAGAGCGTAAACATTTACACCAAGTCTATCAGATCTAGCAACTAAATCTGTTTCTAAATTGCCATGTGGCAGAGTATAGAAGGTAGAAACCACACAGAGCTAAACCTTGAATAGTTTCAAAAGGAAAAAACAAAACAAAACCAAACCAAACCAAAACAAACACCAAGGTCTAATTGAAGACTGAAGCTATCTGAGATTACAGGAGCGCAGACACATGGCAAACGCACGGCCCTTATCGTTATGCTCCTCCCAGTGCGGTTTTACTCCATCCTCCCCTAGATTTGCTCTCCCTCCCACCACTTTCTTCAGCAGGAAGAAGGTTAGGGGAGTTCAGGTCGACTTTCTCTCCCTCCATGCAAACCCAGACACGTGTACTTTTAGATAAGGAAGACCCCACAGGTCTCCCTCGCCCATTTGTTCTGGTTTTGACGGGTGGGACCTCTTTCAGCAAGCAGACTGGTGTGTAACAATACTAAGGAGGGTTTGAAAAGTGTTTCTACAACCTGGCTGCCTTCCTGCTTTCAAGGGATTATTCTCAATTTGAGAGCCAGGCAGCCTTCCTCAATAGCTTGTCTGGACTCCCCGAATAATTCCTGCTTTCAGACCTGCACCGTGACCTCTCCAGCATCTGAAAAAATGTTTTTCCTAGGTTTTTGTCACTCTACCTCACCAACACTAGGGCAGAACTCACAGGCCTCTGTGTCTAAAGCACATAGAGCTTTCTCTTACCAAGAGCACCAATGGATTTCACCATTTCCTCTGTATTGACCTGCTCACCAATCTCAAAGCATACCTTCAGGAGCGGCACAGTATTACAGTGTGAATTATGCAGCCTGCAACTCCCCCTCCACATGACACTGAGGGCTTGGGAGTAAATTACAAAACCCATGTGTAACTCATGAAACTTTATCCATAGAGGAAGAAAAGAAAAAGGGGGGGTGGGTGAGGTGGGGGTAGAAAGACAAGTTTATTTCAAACTAGATGATTTAGGCCATTTGCTTTGCAATGCACAGCAATGGCCTTATCTCGTGCCATCAGTGTGTTGAAAGCCTTTTGTCCATACCATCTGGCACAGCATGTTCCTTATCGAACGAAGCACAGGATCCCCAGCAGACAAGTTAATTTTCTCTCTTTGGGGAAGCCAGCATACTTACGGGTAACCAGCATCAGCCACGCGGTAGCAATTCCAAAGATGGAAATTCTGTCCGTGCTGTTTGAGTAACAGTGCACCACCGAAATGGCATGTGTGTAACAGCAAGAGAGGACTTTGTCCTTTTGCCTTAGAGAGTAAATACTCAGTAAGTGCAAGAAAGTCACAAGTGGGAGAACCTAACAAGGAATCATTGTTGATAGGGAATGCCCTTCAAATTCCCCTCTCGCTCTGTAGAGGCCATGCAGCACGTCCAACATCCCACACCAGGTTTCTCTCCCGTATTCCGCCATAAATCCAGCCTTTAAAACAGAAGGCCAACGACCAACAAGAAGCAGTAACCAAGTTTCAACAAGCTTCACTTTAAAATTAACAAGGAAAATAAACACGCGGCGATAGGGAACACGACAGAGCTACAACTCAGGGACCAGAACTGCTGCAGCTCCACTCGGGGGTGATTTATCACGGCCCTGAAACAAATGACTTTCATTTCTCAGTGCTACACACCCAGCACCAAGAAACTCCCAAGCAGGGAGCGAGCGGCCCTACCAAAACCCCTGTGAAAGAAGTGCTGCTGTTCCTGTTCTGAGAGGGAAGACAGAGGAGGTGCAGAGAGATAAAATGAAAAGCCCCAGGCAATGCGGTATGTAGCTTACACAGGCGGTCATTAGGAAAAAAAAAATTAATAAAATAATAATCTATATATAAGGTGAGAATTCAGACAGGCTTCTCCAGCACTGAACAATGGCTGCAAGAGCTTCCCTCTCCACGGTGTGACACAGAGGGTGGTTATTTCAGGAGAGAGCTGAGAATCAACAATGCTCTGAAGCAAAGTGACAGGTTGACAGCGCAACACCCCAGAGACAGACGACACAACTTCCTGAACGCTGTCCAACACGGCAACTTCGGGATGAGGAGGGACACGAAAGCCCCGGGAACAAAACCCCCGCCACAAAAAGGTGCCAACACCACCCACCCACCCCCCAGACCACCCCTC
>VZTM01006563.1:53978-65601 GCA_013400555.1 Jacana jacana | reverse complement strand
TTTGAACTGGAAGAAGGGAGGCTGAGATGAGATCTTGGGCAGAAACTCTTGGCGAGACCCTGGCCCAGGCTGCCCCAGCCCTGGAGGGGTTCAAGGCCAGGTTGGACGGAGCTTTGAGCAGCCTGGTCTTGGGCTCCTTCCCCTCCCATGTGCGGTGGGATGAGCTGATGCAGGTGATGAGCACCCGCAGGAGCCGGCGGGAGGCGATGGCCGTCCATCCCCGGCACCACTCATCACGGGTGCGAGGCCGGGATGCAGCAGATCCCTTCCACACGTGCTGCGGCGTGTAACACACGTGTGTCATCCCCGTGAAATGCGGGGGGTGGGCTCCGGCGCCTGAAGGGGAGCAGGTGCTGCACCGGGCCGGCACTTAAGGGAGCCCGATTCCCACCCGCCCGGCCAAACCGCAACCATTACATCCCCGCCTTCCCCGACCAGCTCTGGCTGCGCTCCTCACCTGGCAAAAGAACACACGGCAGCGAAAATAAACACGGAGGGAAGCGAAAGCCCCTCATGGCCCCGGCGAGCGAGGTCTGCGTTCCAAGAAGTAATGAAGCCCAGGGAATGGAAAATGCATGTCACTTGGCGGCGGGCTGGATGCGCGCAGGCGCTCCGTGCCGGCTGCCCGGAGGGNGACGGAGAATAATTTGGCTTCGTTAGCCTCCCCTTCCACCCACCCACCCCCCCTACTCCCGGCCCTGAGCGGTCCCTCGAGCCGGGCTGGAATGTGCGTGGTAGGGACAGAACCAATCCCATTAGCACCAGGAGATTGTTTTTCGTTCGGTTTTGTTGTTGTTGAATCACCCGTGGATCCGCTTCTTTGGGGTAGGTCATAGGAAGGAGGACGGGGAGAGGAAAGCCATGGATGTGGTTTCCAGGGCGGGTGTCCATGGCACGATGCTCCCCTGCTGGCCCAGAGGCCTGATTTTGGCAGCAGCACGAGGTCTCCATCTTTGAAGGCCACGTGAGCTTTGCTGCCGGCTCCGGGATGGTGCCTGGTGGGGTCTGAAGGAGCATTTGTACGGACAAGGGCTGAGCTCCCCCATGCTGGGTTGGGATGGGTCGGGGCCAGAGGTGCTGCTGGAGCTCACTTCCAACCCCCGTCCAACCACCCACCCCACATCCTCATCCTCATTCCCTCTCTTGGATGGAGACTTACCTCCGCCGGGGTTAAAGCTGAATTTACAGCTCTGCGTGCTGGTCGGGACAGCACCGGATTGCAGCCATGTGCTCGCAGGAGCCGGGCCAGGGGCAGCGAGAGGCAGCTGGAGCTGCTAGAAAATATCCTTTCCCCAGCTGAGATGGGAGCCCAGGCTCTTTTTCCATCCTCTTCAAAAGCCCTTCTCTGGCAGGGCCCAAAACCTCTGTTTCCTTCTGGTCATGCTTTCTTCTGAAAGACCCTCATTCCTCCAAGAGGAGACAAGAGGAAGAAACCTCCCCCTGGGCTGCTCTGTGTCCAGCAGCATCTCCCCGGGGTGTGAGCTGGGAAAGAGCAAAGGGGAGCGACGGGCATAGACCTGGATGAACCAACCCCATCTCCACCCCGGGAGAATCGGTCCCAAACCATGAAAACGGGGGTTGGCACCTGCATGTGCAAAGCAGTGACTTCTCAGAGCCCTTCCCCACCCTCCTGTCCCAGCCCTGGCCTTTCCACCCTGTGCAACATCCTCGGACCACGGAGCCACCGATGCTCTTCCCAAAGAGGGATGTCCTGGCGGGACACGGCACAGAGCTCTGGGCACCCGACAGCGGGATGAAGACCTGCCAGGGCTCCTGAAGTCATCCTCGGCATGGGAGAAGGACACCATCGGGAGCCAACAGCCAGAGGGGAGGGAAATCTGTGTACAAATGCATTCTCTGCATGGCCCGGCTCCTCAGCTGGAGTGTGCGAGCGCCGATGGAGCCAGGCCAGCTCCCGGCAGCTGAGATTTGCTGGGGGGGGGAATGTGGGGGGAGAAAAGAGAGGGCATTTTCCGGGGGTGAGAACAGCAACCATGGAAAGAGAGCAGCCGGGAAGGGTTGCCGACCCCAACCGCCACCGGTGAGACCCCCACAACCCTCGGCACCCACGGAGGCCAAGCAACAAGGACGAGATGAGGGCGGGGGGGTTGTCCATGGCAGAGGCATGGGGGGCAGCTCGCTGGCCTCCCCCTGGCTTTTTTGAGGCCACTTCTGGCCGCAGCGTGGCTAACAGTCCCCACCTACCGGCCTGTGATCTCTTGCTGACCCGTGGCTGGAGGTGAGCGTGGGCGCAAAGATGCTCGCCCCGAGGACGCAACCCCACCATGGAGGTGCTGTCCCCCACGTCCCACGTCCCTGCCACCAGCCGTGGGATTTGAGGGTGGGGGTGGTGGGGGGTGCGATTCCCCCACAGGCTGACTTGTCCCTCGCTCTTTTCTTTGCTGATGGGGCCACACACCACGAATTTTCCTTTTCCCCCCCACGCCCATGAAAAAATAAAAGAAGGAGCGAGAAGGAAAAGGCATCGGGTGGAAGACACCCCGGCTGCCTGCTGGGGGGAGTGGAACCAGCTAATTTCATGCGTCTCCTTCTTGTTAGAGTGGGGTCCCTCCTCACCTGCTCCTGGGCAGGGTTTTCCTGCACCCCGAGCCAGCAAGAAGGAATCTGACTCCAGTTTAAAGGCGAGGAGCTTGTCCACGGTTTGTAGCCCGGCTCCCATCCCAGGAGGGGACCCACTGGGAGCCGCTGCCCGCGGCGGGCAGGGTTTGCCAGCTGTCTGCACCCATCTTGTGCCCTGCCACCTCCCTCTGCACCAGCCTGTGGCAGGGGGACACAGATCTCCCCCCGTGCTGGGGGTCTCACCACCCCCCCGGCTGCACCATCCTGGAGTTTCCCTGTTCGCTCCCAAATGTCACTCCATCACCGCAGGGTGTTTGGGAGCTGCCAGCACCCTGACTCAGAGCTGAGACTGGGCTCAGTGTGGAAAATGCTGGAGAAAGACCCCCCCTGCAATGCCACCCGGTGCGGGGAGGGGGGGACATCTGGTGGCCCAACCTTGGTTGGGGGGCTCTTGCCTCTGGATCACCAGCTCATGCCTGTCCCAAAGGCTGCTCTGTGCTGGGCTCCCATTTCTCAGCCCTTCCCTCTTGTCCTGCTGGCCCCCCGACACCCCTCTGCCCACCCGAGGCACCCAGTGTGCTGCTGTGGACACCATGCAAGCCCCCGAAATCCCATGGCCTGGGCAATGCAGCCATGGCACACACTCTGCCTCTGACACTGGCCCTGGGCTGCCCAGAGCATCCTCCTCTCAGCTCCCCGCCTGCCGCACAGCCAGGAGCTGGAAACACCATCCCTCTCCCCTCCCTTTAAGGAGCTGGGTCCCTCAGTTTAACGAGCAGAGAGTGGCATCCCTCTCCATCCCCTGGCATTGCCGGGGCTGCGTGGGGGTGATACTTGCACCCCTGATTTAGGGACAGGCCGGGGGTTCACGTTCCAGCAGTGGAGGCTGCTGGCAGGCTCTGCATCCCCTTTTGGGGGTGCACCATCTTTGGCTGCGAGTCGTGTGTGGGACACCCCAACCTCCATCCGCAGCCCTCCCCGGGCTCGGGCAGCACCTCCTCGTCCCCGGCTCCGCATCCCGGAGAAAACAAGCAGCCGAGGCCAGCACCAACCCCCGGCTCCTCGGGGGCCCCCGCGCCGCTGCTGGCTCCGAGGGACGGGACCCTGCTGAGCTACTGAAGTGCTAAAAACGAGCCTCCAGGCCCTTTGCGTGAGCTTTTGTGTCGTGCTTGGCAATGGGGAGAGCTCGACTGTGGCGTGGACGCGGGCGCTGGGCCAGGAAAAACACACGCCGCGGGGGAAAGGTGGGCGCACGCACGTGCCAGCACGTCCCAGCCCTCGAGCCCGGGCGGCCTTACACTGGCATGTCACATGCCTGCAGGGCCCGGTTTACCCTTTTCTTCCTCGAGAAGGGTCCCTCGGGGTGTCAGCGGGTGCTTTTCAGTGGGAAAAACCCGCCTTCCTCAGCAATTCTCCCTTAGCCACGCACGCAGCCTTTCCCAGTGCCATGTCTCAGCCTCCTCCTCCTCCTCCTCCTTCTTGCTGCTGCTGGGTGGGTGCATTGGGGTGCCCACCTCCCTACCCACCCCACCCCAGCACCCCAAGACCCCAGAGGTGTTGGCACCAGCTCCCCAAGGAATGCAGCATCTTCTTTTACGCCTGATGCACCTCGATCCAGTGAATGTGCCGGCACCCACAGCCCGCAGCAGAGAGGAGCATCGCTCCAGCTCAAATCCAGCCCAAACAGGGGACTTCTCTCCCCAAAGTCATGATGATGAGCCAGGGACAGACTGGTGTCCTCCTGCTGGCCTCATGTTGGGGCTCAAACCTGCTCCCCAGCTGGTGATGGGCACCCCGTGAAGCCACCAACTCACCCAGGTCTGGTACAAACCTTTTATTTCCCCTCTGCCCGCGCCACCCGCCCAGTTTGGGACTGGGTTTGCCCTTTGGAAGTGAAGCCAGGGGCGGGGGGGAGAAGGGGGCTCTGCGGCCACCCTGTCCCCCAAGCTCATGGCCCAGTGTGGTGGCACCCTGGGGACAGGGACAGCCAGAGGGGCCAGGACAACACCACAGATTCCACTGAGCTTTACACTGAGCCGAGCGGCCAAACAGCAACAATGGAAAGATGTACCCCAAAACGGACACGAGACACCACCCCAATTCCCCCCCCCTCCCCTTCCAGTGTACCCTCCCCAACCCAGTTCCCCAAACCCAGATATGTTGCACAGGTGAGAGTGATACGGAGCAGCACAAAACCAGTGGGGTTGGGGACAGGAGCCCCCCTGCCCCACCACGCCATGGCCCCCCGGGAGAACGCTGGGTGCCGGGGAGCGGCCGGCACATGGAGAGAGCCTAAAAAACCCCAAGGGTGGGCACTCACGGGCAATAAGTTAATCTGTACAGATGTGTTAGGTGGACGTGGGGATGGGAGGGACCGCTGCTGAGTTGTCCCTCCCCAGCGCAGGGGTGTCCCCATGGGGTACCAGGGACCGAGGGACCACATGCTGGTGAAAAATCAAACCACGAAACGACACACAAAGTCAAGTGATGGGGAACGGAGGGGAGAGGGGGAGATGCCCCCGGCTCGCACAAGAGCAGAGCCCTGCAGAGCAGAGGCGGGGAGGGGACCTCTCCACACCGAGGTGTGAGACAAGGGGGTCCCCAGGGCTGACCCCCCCCCTTCCATGACAGTGCTAAGAGCCTGGAGACCCAGAGGCCGGCTGCTGCTAGGTCCTGCCATCAGCTACAGCTCCGCAGGCTGAGCCGCTCCCGGCGTCGTGCAGGGATGCTGAGCCCAGGATGGAGGCGTCCCAGCAGCTCCCACCTCCTGCCTGAGCTCGGACACAAGGAACCGCTGCCTCCTCCCCTTGCTTGGTCCCACTCCCAACCCGTTGGCATCAGGGCCAGCCGCCCCAGAGGCATCAGGGAGCCAGGAGGGGGAAGGAGCCATCCCGGGGCCCCTCTCCGCAGCTCTGGGAAGGGACCGGCTGGGTCCTCGCGTGGGCACGGAGGCGGCAAGATCCGCTCCCTCTCTCTCCGGCTGCCAACGCCAAATCCATTCGCCACGTTTCGGCTCCCCAAGGCAATCGGCTCCGGCCGGCGGAAGGGAGTTCCCAGGGCCAGAGACGGCGCCTTGGAGGCTCAGCCCAAGGTGGGAGGCCGGGGATGTGCCGAGCCAAAGCCCAGAACGTTGCAGACACTCTCCATCCCCCACCGCAGCCGGCTCCCTCCTGCCCAGCGCTGGACCCATGCCCGGAGGGCTGCGGGGCCCCGGGGGCTCCGGTCGGGAGGAGACGGACCGCCCCGCTATGAGGATGGGCTCCCCCCGGCCTCCCCGCTCTGGCAGCTCCTCTCTTGGCTCTCGAGCGCTGGAAACCAGGATCCCAGCACGTCTATGGAGGAAGCAAAGCTGCTGCTGGGCTCCTGGGAGCCTCCTCTGCAGCAGCCATCCCTGGGGAGGAGAGGGGGACCGAGACAGATCAGACCCCCGGTCCCCCCCGGTGCCAGCGCCAGAGATGCCCCTTTGGGAGCTGGGGACGTGGGGCAGCCGGAGGGGCAGGAGAGCAGGACTGGGGGTGATGTTGTGGAGATGGTGACAAGGAGGTGGGGTGGAGGTGACAGGAAGGGGTGGGAGCGCTACAGGACGGTCTTGTCCAGGTCGACTTTGAGGGGCAGTGGCCCCGCATCCTCGCCGCCGTGCATGGGACACAGGGTGACGGCGATGACGGGTGGCAGGGGGAAGGTGCCAGGGCCATCCAGGTCCTCCAGGTACTCCTTGTCCCCATTGATGCTCAGAGGCTGGAAGAGAAGCAGAGGGGACCATAAATCCCTGGAGAAGGGGACTGGACCCCCTTGTCCCCAGACTGGGAAGACCACAGGGGCTGGCTGGGCATGTATCATGCAGCAAGGACATGTCAACAAGCCCAGCATGGTGGCTGGGGACCACAAGGACCATACGGCCACTTTCCAGCCCTACAGGCTCACCCAGCCATGACAGGGAGGACCTGTAGGACCCCCACCCTGGGCTGCACTGAGCGCCGCTTGCCCCCCTACCTGGGTCTTGACGTGCTGCTCGGGGGCGGTCACCAAACTGGCACAGCTCAGCCACAGCATCACCATGATGGAGAGGAAGAGGCAGGCAGCCAGGATCCAGCGAGGAAGGCCCGAGCGCCTGTAACACCCCACCGCCCCCCGCCAAAGAAAAAGGACGAGTTTATGGCAGGGCACGGGGTGGGAATTCGGTCGGGGCAGGGGGCGGGGGGGGAGCATAGGCATCTGCTTTGGTGTGTCTGGCAGGTCCAGGTCCCCCCCTGCCCCACCGGGTCCCCACGCAGCCCCCACTGCACCTACTTGGACATGCAGCCGAGGAAGTCGTGCTCTGGCTGCGGGGGGTCTGGGTGCTGCGCCTTGCCTTTGCCCCGTGGCTCCTTCATGGGGGGCTTCTCCCCCTTCACCCGGGGACCTGGAGCTGGGGGGCAAGAGGCAATGCTGAACCCACTGTGGGCACGCCTGCCCCGCTCCCTGTGCCCTTGCCAGCAGGTGATGGGGTGGCCGGGTGATCCCCTCAGCCCCCAGGGACCCTCACCCCCTCACCCTGCTGCGGGGGTGGGGGTGCAGGGGGGCACTGGAGGATCCCAGCAGCTTCTTGGAGTGGGTCCCGAGTGTGGACTCACCCCCCCTGTGTGGGTGCAGGGTGTGGGAATCTTAATCAGACCCGGGAAGCGGGTAATTTGTTTAGCTCTGGAGAAATCGGATGAGAGCCAGGATGGCTCGGAGGCTCCCGGACCCCCCAGCCCCAGCCCCCGTCAGCAGCATGGTCCCCCCCCAGCCAGCACCTGTGTGGGGTTGGGGGACATGGGGGCTGGACCCCGGTCCTGGCTGTGCTGGCTGCTCCGGCTGGATCTCCTGCACCTCGGGTACCGGGTACTCCATCTCAGGCTGGGACTGGAGGGTTGGCAGAGAGAGAGGGAGAAAGGGGTGAAGAAGGGGGTCCCCACCCCTCTCAGCAGCCAGCAGAGAGAGGTGACAGGGGACACCCCTACCTGAAACACCACGACTTTGCCATCATCCGCCTGCAGGTAGAAGGTCCAGGTGGAGGAGATGAAGCTTTGGGCAGAGCTGACGATGTCGTTGCAGAAGGTGGAGACCAAATCGAACATGGAGAACGATGGCACCTTCAGCTCCGGGCTCTGCAAAGGAGCAGGGATATCTTGTCACTGCTGTCCCCTCATCACAGAATCACAGAATGCTCTGGGATTGGAAGGGACCTCTAGAGATCATCCAGTCCAACTCCCTGCCAAAGCAGTTCCACCCAGAGCAGGTCCCACAGGAACATGGCCAGGCAGGTTTGGAATCTGCAGAGATGGAGACCCCACCACCTCTCTGGGCAGCCTCTGCCAGGGCTCTGCCACCCTCACAGGGAAGAAGTTCCTCCTTATGTTTAGGTGGAGTTTCTTATGTACAAGTTTGTGCCCATTTCCTCTTGTTCTTTCCATGGGCATCACTGAGAAAAGCCTGGCCCCATCCTCCTGACACGCCCTTGAAGTATCTATAGGTGTTGATCAGAACCCCCCTCAGCCTTCTCCTCTCAGATTAAAAAGACCCAAGATCCTCAACCTTTCCTATGAAGAGAGATGTTCCAGGCCTGTAATCATCTTTGTGGTCCTCTGCTGTATGCTCTCCAGCAGTTCCCTGTCCTTCCTGAACTGGGGAGCCCAGAACTGGTCCCAGTGCTCCAGATGGGGCTTCCTCAGGGCAGAGCAGAGGGGGAGGATGATCTCCCTCCACCTGCTGGTCACGATCTTCCTGAAGCCCCCCAGGATGCCACTGGCCTTCTTGGCCACCAGTCCACGTTGCTGCCTCATGGTCATCCTGTGGTCCACCCACCCTGGCGGATGACATCCCAACCCTGGGGACATGGCTGGGGTTGAGGTGGATGCTCAGATCTGGGGCTCAGCCATCTTCTCCCAGGGCTGGGGATGTGACAGACCTCTGGTCCAGCCCTGGGAGGGTCTCCCCGAGCCTGGGGCTGTGGTCTCCGGGGCCATCATCACCCAGCCCCGGGGCCATCACCCAGCCCCTCGGCAGCCTGGCGCTCGCTCGCACCAGCGCTTTAAACAATAGGAGCGGAGCGGCCGAGATGCCGAGGGCGTTTCTCTCCTGGCAGCCTCTCCGTGCCCTGGATTCTTGGCCGTCGCGGCGGTTTGTTATTTTTAAAGCATCCCTGCTGGAATCCGCTTGGCTGCTCCCTGCCACTGGCTTCGAACATTTTCCGACAGCCCCTTGCACGGTCAAACCAGCAAACAGGAAATAAATAGGTCAGATTCTGTATCTAATTATTATGCTAAATCTGCTTTGCCTGCTTGTCTGGGAACCTGAAGGGAAAAAATGCTTTTGGGAGGGTGAAGGGGGTGACAGCCCTCCCCAGCGGCCGGTCGCCCCCCGATGCTCGTCCCCAGCCTCGGAGAAGGGCTGGGAAATGGGATCAGACACTGGGAAGGTATTAAAACCAGGCTGCAGAGGGGTTTTTTGAAGGAGGAAGGAGCTGCAGCTTCCTCCAGCAGAAATTCATCTTCATCTGCAGGCACACAAAGCCAAACGCCTCTACCTTGGGCCAAAGTCTAATTTAATTAATTGGGCAAGAGCTAAATTAACTAAATGTAGGAGGAAAGAGCATCGCTAATTGGTGGGAAGGATAACGGAGCAGAACTGGGGGAACCGGCAACAATCACCAGTCAGAACCTCTCCCCCTGGAAATTCAGCATAAGGGCCCTGCCTGGCCCAAATCTGCAGCAAGCGGGGCTGAGCCCCCTTCATCTGCTTTTGGTGCTTCAGAGGAGGCAGCGCGACGCGGCGGTGATGGGCTCCTGTCTCCCCAGTATGTCCAGAGCACCCGTCCACAGGGGATGTAAAAGAAAATGAGAGGCAGGGGGCAGCCTGCAGCGTGTGGGCAACACGCCTGGTCCCAGTCCGCCCTGGGAGAGCACTGGGGGGAGCCACAGAGAGGGGCTGGGGCTCGCCGAGCTGTGAGGGTGACCGGGAGGGAGCGAGGGGGGAAGGATGGGGCTGGGTGTCTGTGCTGGGGAGAGAGGGAGGGAGGCATGGAGGCATGGAGGCATGGGATGGATGGATGACAGATAGACGGATGACAGATAGATAGACGGATGAGGGATGGATGGATGGATGGATGGATGGATGGATGGATGGATGGATGGATGGGGCCTCGCCATCTCCCCGGCCCCTCACCTTCTCCTTCCTGCTCTCCACCTCGGGCAGCTGCTTGTGGCACCCCGTCACGCAGCCAAACTGCTCCTCTGCGTTACTGTAAGCTTCAGCACAGGCTGCAAGGCAAGAGTGGGGTCAGGATTAGGGGGTGCTCTATCCCTCTGATGAGCCCCACACCCCCAGGAACCCCCTACCCCTCCTGATTTACACTGGGCATAAATCTGCACCCCACTTGGTTTGCAGCAAGGTCCCAGGATGGCCCTGGGGCGGAGCGTGGGGCTGAGCGGAGGCAGGATGGTTGTGATGGTGCCAGTGGTACATGGGGGACCCCCCAGGAGGGTGTTTGGGGCAGAGGGGCCACTCAGGCGCCGGCTCCTCACCTGCTTCACACTCGGCTCTGGTTGTGTTCAGCTCGGCGCTCGCATCCACAAAGTGACAGATGGAGAACAGCCGGCAGCCCCGGTAACAGGCGTTGAGAACAGCATCCTGCAGGGAGGAGGAGGAGGAGGAGGAGGAGAGCATGGAGCTGGCACCAAGCTCAGCCCGGTGGCTGCGCCGGACCCCCACCATGGCCCCCCCTGCACCCAGCTGGGGGACACTGGGCACCGTCACCTTCCCACAGGACCATGGCTGGGGCTGGTACCCCAAACCCGGGGCGACGGCATCCCCGGGGGGAGTCAGAGCTGACGTTGCCCCCCTGGTTTGTACCCTATGGTGGGGTCTGCACATGGCCTCCTCCCCATTCAGGACACAGCAGGTGCCCCCCATCTCTGTCAGGGCGATTGGCACCAGCCAGGCCCTGGCATGGGCGGGCAGGAGATGGGTGGTGCTGGGGGTGTGTGTGCATTGGGAGGGGTGCATGCACTGGGGGGACTGGAAGCAGACTAGGAGGGTCTGGAGAGGTGGGGGGAGAGGGAATGCATGCAGGGGTCACTGTGTGCATCTACACACAAAGGCTCGGGGGAAGCAGGTGCCCCCCACCCGTGGGGGGTCTGTGTGCCCACGGGGGAGCGTGGGCAGGGCTGGGTGCTGGCAGGGAGGCAGCTCGAGCCCAGATGGGAAAACAGCTCCATGCCCAGCCCTGGCAGCGGGGGCTGCACGGCTCCTGCCAAGGCGCTGGCCTAGATACGGCCCTGCCACTGCAGGGGCTTGGGGACGGTCTCGGATGCCACCACACGGCCCACGGCACGGCTATGGCACCTCTGATCCGGGGCTCTCCGTGATGCTCCAGGTCCAGCAACCAGCACTTGGCTCCATCTCAATCCGTGGTGCCGTGGCCTGGTGCTGGCCCACCCCGACACCACGGTGTCACCTACTCGCCCCAGCTGTCCCCAGCCCCAGTGACCCAGTGCCATCAGGGACGGTTCTGCCACGCTGCCAGTGATGGGGTGCCGGAGGGCAGCTGGGGGGCTGGGACTCACCAGTTGCACCCCCAACCTGGGGTGGCTGCCACCAAGGGCGCCCCAAAACCAGTGTGGGTGGGACCCAGGGGGCACCCCAAAGCTGGGATGAGCAAATATGCTGTTGGCACCCCAAACTGGGGTGATGCCCTCACCACTTTGGGCACCCCAAAGCCATGTTGCAGGAGACCATTGGGGTTCCCCTAGTGCCCCCCTACCAGTTCTCCCAGTGCCCCTCCGGTGCTCCCCATCGGGATGGGCCAGTGTGGGGCTGTGCAGGGTGGGCTGGTGCCCCCAGTGCCCTCGGTCCTCCCTGATGCCCCCGGTGTTCCCGGTTACTCCCGATGCTACTGATGCTGCCGGTACCACCGATCCTCCCGGTGTCCACAATGCTCCCAATTCTCCCCGGTGCTCCTGATCCCCCTTGATGCTCCAGTACTCCCGATGCTCCCCATGCCCCCGGGACCCCCGATGCTCCC
>VZTM01006563.1:27830-37983 GCA_013400555.1 Jacana jacana | reverse complement strand
CCCGCCCCGTCCCACCGCTACCTTCTTTATCCTGGATCTTGGCCTTGACGTTCTCGATGGTGTCGTTGGGTTCCACCTCCAAGGTGATGGTTTTGCCCGTCAGCGTCTTCACGAAGATCTGCATCTTGGCACCGGGTCTCGT
Organism: Jacana jacana; assembly: GCA_013400555.1. Taxonomy (NCBI): domain Eukaryota; kingdom Metazoa; phylum Chordata; class Aves; order Charadriiformes; family Jacanidae; genus Jacana; species Jacana jacana. The sequence goes on along the minus strand of VZTM01006563.1, from coordinate 37,841 downwards.
CTGCGGAGAGCGGCGGCCGCGTCACCCCCGGCCGGGCCCTCACGAGAGGCCTCGGTGTCCCGCCCCTCTCCCTCCTCCCTCCTTCCCCCCCGCCACGCTGGGCCGCCCTCCATCAACCCCTCTTCGTTCCCGCGACCTCACACCCCGCCCTCCCAAACCCGGTTTCCCGGCCCAGGCCCCGTTGCCGCTCCCGGCCCCACACGCACCCGCCGCCTCGCTGCTGCGAAAAGGGGAGACCGGAACCGGAAACCGCCCGTCGCTACGTCACACCCGGTCACGCCTTTCCCTCGCCGCCGAACCGCACTGCGCAGGCGGCTCGTGCCCGCCTCAAGTCCCCGGTGAGGCCTCTCTCAGCGCCGCAACCGGTCCCTCGGTTCCCCTCACGGGCCTGGGACCGGCCCCACGCTCTCTGCAGGGCCCCAGCACCCATCCGAAACCGCACTCATGGGCCCTGGACCGGCCCCAGGCTCCCCCCATCACGGGACCGTGGCCAGGCCCAGATTCTCCCTCTCACAGGACCAAGACTGGCTCCAGACTCCCATCACGGGACCAAGACTGGCCCCACATTCTGCCCATCATGGGACCGGGACTGGCACCAGATTCCCTTCTCAAGGCTCCAGGGCCTGACCCCACCACTCCCCACTCAGCCCAAGCCTCTTCAGCCCCTCACAGGTGGTAGCAGCAGGCCAGGCCCCAAGCCCCTGGGCACCGTGAGGAGCCAGGGAGGGAAGAGTCCACCTTGAGCCTGCCCAGTGCGGGCACAGGAACGCAGGGTGAGGCTAGAACCTAAGGGAAACCCACCTCCACCTTCTTTCCACAGGCAGGAAACACAGCAGCCATGAGGAGAGCCGTTAGCAGCACAGATGGACCTCAACAGGGATGGACCCCAACAGGGAATCCAGAGCCACGCGTGAGCCCCCAGAGCCAACATTCCATGAGAGAAAAAAAAACCCCAACAAAACTAAAAACCCATGCCCCCAGATGGCTTTTCTGCACCAAAGTGTACATCGGAGGTGGGGTTTTGCTGCTCTCTTGACAAACAAGAAAGGACAAGACGTGTTTCAAACCCACGTTTTACTTTTTAACCCCAAAGCGAGTTGCGGGGTTTACACTATGGTGGCAGTTTAAGAGGCAGAAGGGCACCCGTCTTCGCTCAGTCCTCGTCTCTCTCAACCTTTGCTTTCCTCTTCCCCCCCCCTCAAAAAAAAACCCCAAACCAACCCAAACACACATATAAATACAGGGTAGAAAGTTCTCCGGGGGCGGGCGGCAGCACAGGACCCGCACACCTAGTCCAGGTCGTTGGCCGTGTCCTCGTCTGTGAGACTCTGTCCATTCACGGCCGGTAAATCGTACTGGCCTTGGGATAAATCCTCAAAATCCTGACTCATGGTGGGAGAGATGATGTCAGGGCTGGTGTCGCAGGACTCCGTGCTCTGCTCAGAGGTAGCGATGGTGGTCGTCGTGCTTTTCGGGATGGGGTCGAAGTCGTCGTCGTCTTCAAGGATGGGAGATTCGTGGATGTCTGGAAGGGAACACGCCAGCCTTAGTTTTGCTGCTGCAGCCACAGGAGATGAGGTGCTGCCAGTGCCACAGCGGGTCCAAGGGACGCCCCAGCCAAAGAATTTGCTAATTTCTATCTCTAAATTTTGTCTGCTTCATGGAATCGGGGAACTGCCAGTGTCAGAAGGGACCTCTAGAGCTCACCCAGCTCAGCTCTCCACTAAAACAGGGCTGCCCAGAGCACAGCACTCAGGGCTGCATCCGGGAGGGGCTCCAGAGAAGGGGACTCCACACCCTCCCTGGGCAGCCTCTGCCAGGGCTCTGACACCCTCACCCCAAACAAGTTCCTCCTCGTGTTGAGATGGACCTTCCCGTGTCCCAGCTTGTGCCCGGTGCTCCTCGTCCTGTCACTGGGAACCACTGGGAAGAGTCTGGCTCCATCCTCCTTCAACCCACCCTTCAGACACTTGGGAGCACAAAGAAGGTCTCCCCTCAGCCTTCTCCTCTCCAGGCTGAAGAGTCACAGCTCTCTCAGCCTTTCCTCCTCAGGGAGATGCTCCAATCCCTCCATCATCTTTGTTGCCCTATGCTGGGCTCTCTCCAGCAGTTCCCAGTCTCTCTTTAACGGGGGAGCCCAGCACTGGAGGCAGGATTCCAGTTGTGGCCTCCCCAGTGCAGAGCAGAGGGGGAGAACGACCTCCCTAGACCTACTGGCCACACTCTGCCCTCTGCAGCCCAGGAGTCCATTGGCCTCTTGGCCACAGGGGCACGTTGCTGGCTCATGGAGAGTTTACTGTCTGCCAGGACCCCCAGATCCTTCTCCTCAGAGCTGCTTCCCAGCAGGTCCACCCTGCCTGTAGCAGTCATGGATCAAACAGTGCCACTATGTGGATTAGCAGCTGTTTAGAGCTTCTTGCGACCTCACTTGGTTACAATCAAGCAGTTTCCCAGGCTTTTAGCCCAGCAGCCCCATGCTGGCACACGGCTGGGTGTCATGGCAGCTACTCCTGACTCCCCAGGACCCCGTTCTTAGGGAGAAGGGACTCTTTGCCAGGGAAGGAAACCCACGCCTCGGGAGGAATCACTCACTGCTGAACGCCTCCGGGTACTGCTTCGCCAGCTTCCCCTTCAGCGTCCTGGGGGAGCAGAGAGAGAGAGAGCGGGCTCAGACCACAGAGCAGCTGATCCACACAGCGCCCAGATCCCCAGCCAGCGTTTTCGGATGAGGTAAACGGACCCCAGGTGGGTCCTGGGGGCTCCCTCCCTGACCACCCCCCCAACACCCTCCCCTCTATCACTCCCTTTTAGGTATTTCTCCCGAGTCCCACATTTCGTGACTGTCCCCAGCAGCGCCCTGTCCCTCCCAGCACCCCGAGGGAGGCGCAGACCACCCTGGCAGGAGCAGAATCGGGGACGCTGAAGCTCCAGCCCCCATGGTTCCTCTCCCACTGCGCATTTCCCCCTCTCCAACTGTTTTTACCTCCGTGGCTGCCCCCGAGCTCCTACTCGTGCCCTGCTTTAAACACCCACACAGCCCACCTGGACCTCGATGGGACACCCTGCGTTGTCCCCGCTGCCTCCCCTGTCCCCGGCTCGGTCCCTGTCACCCACCGGATCCTGCGGAAGATGCTGTCTAGGTCCTTCTTCATCTCCACCAGCATCTTGGTGTGGTGGAGGAACCGCTCGTTCATCTGCTGCATGCGGACGCTGGAGAGGTTGTTGAAGTTGAGGAGCATCTCGTTGGTCTTCTCAAATCGATCCAACCTGCCCGGGGAAAGGGGGAAGCAGAGGCAGCTCAGCAACGATGCCGGGAGGCTCCGGGTGCCGGTACTGGGGTCCCGGTGGGTGGGTGGGTTCTCCCCAGGACTCACATGTTTTTCTGGGCCAGGATGATGGCGTTGACGTCCTCAGCGTTGACCATGCCCAGCACCCGCCCGCAGAACACCTGCGAGGCCGTGGGCTCCATGGCGGCCTGCGGGACCGGGAGTGAGAGGGGAGGGGACGGCTCAGCCGGGGGGACCGAAGCCTCCCCCCCCACCACCAGGGCCAGTAACAGAGACAGCCCCCGCCGCCGGTAACGGGGCCCCCTCCTCCCAGCCGGAGCTACCCCGTCTCTCCACTGCCATGCCAGGCTCCGGGGTGGCCTCATACCCACCCGCCGCCGGCACCAGGGTCCCTCTATCCGCCCACCGGCCCCGGTAGCGCTGCCGCACACTCCCGGTACCGGGCCCCTTGAGGAGGGACGCGGGCCTGGACCCCTCCCGGTAACCCCCCCCGGGGGCTCCCGCCAGCAGTGCACACACACCTGTGGGAGCCGGTCCCGCCGCTTCACATGACGGGAGCGGCACCGGCAACCGCACCTCGCTTCCGGGTGCGAGGGGGGGGTCACGTCGAGCGCGACCTCGTAGCATCATGGCGTCCTTGCGTCACGGCGCTGAGCCGGAAGTAGCGGAGCCTGGCGGAGGGATTTCCCCCTCCCTTAGGCATCACCTAAGGGCCACCTTAGGCCCCGGGTGGCCCTTAGGCACCCGGTGGCCACCTTAGGCCACCCCGGTGCCGGTACCGAGACCTCAGTGCTGATGTCAAGACCCTCCACCCCGCCCCGTGGGCACACACGGACCCCCACGCCACGGCCATCGCCCCGCGGCGGCCCCTTTAAGGCGCCGTCGCGCCCCGTCCTTCCCTTTCGCTGACGAACGTTCTCATCATCCAATGGCGTCAGGGTGGCGGGCGGTGACGGGCCAATAGGAGGGGCGGGGCGGGGCCAGCGGCGGCGGGTTCGCGGGCCAGGTAGGAGCGGCGAGGNGCGCGTCGGTGACGTAGAGTCCCGGGGAGGTGCTCGAGGCGGGGAGTCTTCCCGTTACCGGTACCGGGGCCGCGTCTCCCCCTTTTTCCTCTCCCCGCGGGGTCCGGTCCCTTCCTTCCCGGGGCCGGCGAGATCTCCCCGTCCCCAGCCGTTCACATCCCCCCGGTGCCGTCCAGGATGGCGGCCGCGCTCCCCGGGGTGAGTGCAGACCGACCCCCGCCCGGTTACTCTCTCCCCTTTGCAGGTCGCTCCGTCGCCATGGCCTCCAGCGGGGAGGAAGCGAGGAGCGGCTCCCCGGGCCGGGCAGGCATCGGTACCGAGCCGGCATCGACGGCCGACGCCGCTCATCTGGACACGGCAGAGGATTTCGAGGTGCTGGAGGAGGAAGAGGAGGAGGAAGAAGACCTGAGCGAGCTGCCGCCGCTGGAGGACGTGGGCAGGCCGCCAGCCCCGCCGCGGGAGGGCACTCAGCCCTCGGAGCAGGGTGGGGGGGACGCACCAGAGGAGCCCGAGGAGTGGCTCGATGTTTTGGGTGAGAGCCCGGGCAAGAGGGCGCTGGGTCTGTGGGGCCTCACGGGCCTTCTCTGCGGCTGAACCGGTGCTCCTGGTGCCGTGAGGGCCGGCCGGGAGTCAGAGCGGGGCGGTGGGAGCAAGGCCTCTCCCTCCCAGCTCGGGGCTGATGCTCCTCTGGTTTCTCCATGCCCAGGGGGCGGCTCACTCAAGAAGAAGACGCTGGTGCCGGGCCGGGGTGTGGACACTCGTCCCCGTAAGGGCCAGAACGTCACCATCCGCCTGAAGGCCACCCTGGAGGATGGCAGCGTGGTGGAGGAGAACCCTGCCCTCACCTTTACGCTGGGGGACTGCGATGTCTTGCAGGTCAGGGCTGGGAAAAAGCTTTGCCAGGCTTTATGGATGCATTGTTTGAGCCCTGTGAAGCAGGACGTCACCTTGGGGGGGTGTGGGGAAGGTTTGGGGTTGGCAGTGTCCCCGTTTGCAGGTCAGAAGCAGCCCCTCTGCCCTTCCTTATGCTCTCTCTCTCCACGGTGTTGTTCCCTGCAGGCTCTGGACCTGTGTGTGCAGCTCCTGGAAATGGGGGAGACGGCTTTGATCGTGTCAGATGCAAAGTACTGCTACGGGGCTCAGGGCAGGTGAGTGGCAAGGGCACAGAGGCCCCAAACAGAGCTGCAAAAGCTGTCCCCTTGCTCCTGGTGACAGCCCAGCCAGCAAGCCACAGCTTCAGGGGCAGTGAGGCCTGCTCACTTTCCACACGCACAGGTCGTGTCCTGCCTGGGGGCTGGCAATCTCCATGTCTTGTGGAGCTTCTGTGGCTCTGATTTCTGGGCTGTGGTACCAAAGCTACATGGTCCAGTGAGTGGTGGGACCAGCAGAGGTAGTAATGGTGCCATGGCTTTGTGCCCCTCTTTGTGCAGAAGCCCTGACATCCCACCCAACGCGGCCCTCACCCTGGAGGTGGAGCTGCTGGCGGCTCAGGATGCACCGGACCTGGAGCTGCTCAGTGGGAAGGAGAAGGTCGAGCTGGCCAACCGCAAGCGGGAGCGTGGCAACTTCTTCTACCAGCAGGCAGATTACGTGCTAGCCATCAACTCCTACGACATCGCCCTCAAGGTCATCGGCTCTAGCTCAAAAGGTACCTGTTCCCATCTTGGGCAAGGGCTGCCTGGGATCCCTTCCCACTGTAACCCGGCTCTGGGGTCTTTGCAGTTGACTTCAGCCCGGAGGAGGAGGCTGAGCTGCTGGACGTGAAGGTGAAATGTCTCAACAACCTGGCAGCCTCTCAGCTGAAATTGGACCATTATGAGGCAGCTCTCAAGTCCTGTAACCTTGTCTTGGAGCACCAGCCAGGGAACATCAAGGCTCTCTTCCGAAAGGGCAAGGTGAGGCCCGGCGCTGCTGTCCCCTCTCCACGGGCAGGACCAAGGGACAGATCTCAACTGTCCTGCTCAATCCCTGTCTCACCTTCCAGGTCCTGGCCCAACAGGGTGAATACAGAGAGGCCATCCCCATCTTAAAGGCAGCATTGAAGCTGGAGCCTTCAAACAAGGTAGGCTGGTGGTGGTGGTGGTGGTCCTGCTGAGCTGGGTGTCTGCAGGATGCTCTCCTCTTGTCCGTCTCCCTGCAAACCTCGGTGTTCCCTGTGGAAGGCTTAAACCCCCTGCAGTAGCTCTTCTCAGCTTTCTCCATGCAGAGGGGCTGGAAATAACTCCCAGGAGCCGGGCAGCCGTGGGGTGATGCACCCCGTGGGGCAATGTCTAAGCTTGGTTTGGCTGGTGGGTCTCTTATCTCTGTGTTGTGAGACTCTCTCTTTGCCCTTTGCTCCTTGTGGTGGCAGGATTCCCTGCCCACCCCTCGGTGACCCTGGCTCCTCCAGCCTCCCAAGGTGGCCTCAGTGGCTCGTGCTGTGGCTGCGGGAAGTGGAGCAGGGCCATGATCCCGCAGACTCGCTCAGCCAGCCCCGATCCTAAGCGTGATTCACGGGGTGGCGAGGAGCAGCCCAGCCCTCGGTCCAGCGCCCAGGTCAGGGCGAGCTCTGGGTCAGGAATTTCCTGTGGGTTAATGATCAGCTGCGTGCGGGACCGGAGCCTGGGGAGAAGTCAAACACCAGTGCCGGGAAATGGGCCCGGCAGGACGGGAGCTGGGGGAGAGGCAGGGAGGTGCTGTCTCTGAGGGGCTTGGTTCTACAGGTGGGCTTCAGTCCTTGACTTGGGTCTGTTGTTTTATTATATCTGCCTCTTTTGTTTCTGTGAGTCTCACCAGGCCACCATGATTTGTGCCATCGGGTAGGATGGGGCACTGTGGGAGCAGGTTCTCGGAGGTCCCGCAGAGACCCTTAGGGGAAGGGACGAGCAGGGTCCCAAACCCTTTGCTTCCTGACGGGCAGCCATAGTGAATGAGCAGCAGGGGAGCAGATTCCCCTTGTGCGTCTCCAGCACGTCACTGTCAGCAGGGCGGCTGCTCGCCAGCCCGTTCGGGTGAAGCTTTTAATTGGAGAGGGGTGAAAAAAAAATAGCAAGATGCCCATCAGTGACGTTACCAGTTGAAACCACAAGTGCAGCAAATTAGTGGCCTCTCTGGCTGGTGCCAGGACTCCCGGGGAAGTGGTGGTACTGCTCCCGACGGCAGCGTTCAACAGGCGTCGGTGAGTCACGGGCTGCAGCTACCGGTGGTGAAAACAGATGCAAGAAGTGCTCAGCTCCACCTGCCTGGGATGAGGAAAGCTGGTTCTCTGGGGCTGTCAGCACCTTTCAGGTGTTACACACCATGAGCCCCCGGGCTCCCTTCTCCTGACACCCCCACTGCTGCCTCCTGAAATGCACCTTCTGGGAGCAGGAGGAGAATGCCAGTTTGTCCTATGCCAGCCCCGGTGAGCTCGAGGGTTGTCTGCTGCCCTTTGCACCCTCCAAAACCTCCTCTTCGTGTGGCGGGGTCTGGTGCAGCCCTGGCCGGTGTTTGGGGGAGGCATCCCCAGCAGAGGGCACAGCGCGGCCGTGGCACCGGATGGCTGCGCCACCGCGGCCTCCTTCCTGCCACCGGGGAATGGCCGGCCCTGTCGTGCGTGCTGGGTTCTCCAGTGCTGCTTGCTGGTTTTTCTGGGAGCCAGCGAGCTCTGTCGTGCGGGGGACAGGGCTTTCCAGCCATTGTCACCATCGGGCAGGCACCAGCACGCTCCCAGCTCTTGCTGCAATCCCACTTTGCAACAGGCTGAGTTTAAGCCCGCTTTCCCAGTCTGCTTCCAGACAGAAAACTGGGAGAGATCGGTCAGGTCTGTCCCTGAGGCAGGAACTTTTCCATCTCGATTAAAGGATAAAAATCCCTGATGCCTGGCATTGGTCCTGGGCTGTGTTCCCCACTGCCTGTTCGGGGGTAGCTTGGGTGGCCAGAAGGGACAGAGGGGCACTCAGAGCCACAGCTGGGTGGCTCGTGCCAGCCTGGTACAGCCCCTCAGTGCAGGGGAGTGGGGGCAGGATCAGCCCATCAGCCCCTCCCACCCCACCCAGACGCTTTTAAGCTGTTCCTTGAAGCTCCTGCACAGCCCTGGGGTGATGGTGGCACCTCTTGTTGGTGGCACTGGGGTCCCGTCCCCTCCCCTGACTCGCAGGGCTGGTAACCGCAGCGCCACGCTCTCCTCCCCAGACCATCCACGCCGAGCTCTCCAAGCTGGTGAAGAAGCACGCTGACCAGAAGAACGTGGAGACCGAGATGTACAGAAAGATGCTCGGGAATCCCAGCGCCGCCGGCACCCCGGGGAAGTGCAAAGACAAGCTGCCCTGGGTAAGGGTTGGTGTCACCTCCCCTTGGGGCAGAGGCGGGAGGGGTGGCAGAGCGGGTGGGGGTCCCGGGGTTCCCACAGGGGTTGTGTCAGCATCCCCCAAGCCCCTGGGGGTTGACACAGTCCCGCTGCCAGGCCAGGGAGGGGAGGGGGGAGGCTGATGTGACCCACGGCGTGGGCTGTGTCAAGGCAGCAACGTGGCCAGGGGCTGGGGGGGCCGCTCCGGCAGCCTTGCCAGGAAAACAGCGATAGCCCCGGCTGCTTTCCTGGCTCCCTGCGGCGGATCCCAGCGCTGCCAGCTGGAGGGTCCGGACTTTGCTCCCAGCTGCCGTGCTCGCTGGCTGCCGGGGTGGAAAGCGCTTGTCAGCTGGGCCAGGGCAGCACACGCTGTCCCCGCCGACGTGCCGGCCGCGCGCTGGGCACAGCCGACGCAGCACTTTGCCTTTTTGGGCTGCGTTTCTATCTGGGATGCACTTTGGGAGCTCGGTGCTGCCCCGTGGCCCCGAGACAGTGCAGGCAGGGCTGCACGTCCCTGCTGCTGGTGGGGCTCCCGGCACGTCCCTGCTGCTGGTGGGGCTCCCAGCAGCTCCCTGCTGTCAGTGGAGCTCCCAGCAGGTCCCTGCTGCTGGTGGGGCTCCTGGCAGGTCCCTGCTGCGGGCATGTCCCTGCTGCTGGTGGGGCTTCAGGCATGTCCCTTGGTGCTGCTGGAGCTCCCAGCACGTCCCTGCTGCTGCTGGGGCTCCCGGCTTGTGCCTTCTGCTGACAGGGATCCTGGTGTGTCCCCGCTGCTGGTGGGGCTCACAGCACACCCTGCTCATCCCGTCACCTCGCTGGTCTCTCCTCCCACAGTCCATCCCCTGGAAGTGGCTCTTCGGTGCGACAGCCATCGCTCTGGGTGGCGTGGCCTTGTCTGTGGTCATTGCAGCCAGGAACTAAGGATGGCAGCAGGGCGGCCCCGCAGCACGGGCCCTGTGCCGGGACATTGCCTCACTCCTGCCAAGGGGCTTCCTCGGGGGCTCCACTGACCCCCCTCCCCACGGACTCGCTGAAATAAGGATGCTTTCTCTGCTGGAGGTGTTGGATCCCCCATCCCACCGTCCCCTACCGTATTCCTCCTGCAAGGACCAAGCCGTAGGCAGAGCAGGGACCCCCGAGCACCCTCCTGGCACTTGGGGGCTCAGTCCCCAGCCCTGATTGTGTTGGTGCGGGGGGAGAGGGGGTCTTGCACACCGGTACGCCATGACTGTCCCCAGCCTGGTGAACCCCACCAGGCTCCTGCCAACGTGGTCCTGAGATGGGCCAGGGGGAGGAGGGGGCTGTAGGGATGAACGGGATGTTCCCAGGGGAACACGATTCCTTGTGTCCTTGTCGTAGGGTGGGGGGAGCGGAAGGGACAACACACACGAACCCCCCC
>VZTM01006563.1:0-26144 GCA_013400555.1 Jacana jacana | reverse complement strand
TTCAGGCTGGGGCCTGAAATTTTGAATTTTCCAGACTGGCTTTTCCGATCTGTTGCCTTGAAATGTGTCCAGAGGGGCTGGTAGTCACCCAGATAACGAGCAGTGGCAGCTCCTCGGCTCCTCTCGGTGGGATGGACCGGAGAGCCATTAACAGCCCTCCTTTTTATTGTAATTTGATTGTTTACCCCTTTGGGGTGGGTTTNGGGGGGGGGTGTATGGTGGTGTCCCTCTCGGTAGGTGACTGGCAGCCGCCGTCACTCCCCGGTAAGTGGCGGGGGGAGGGTGCNCCAGATAACGAGCAGTGGCAGCTCCTCGGCTCCTCTCGGTGGGATGGACCGGAGAGCCATTAACAGCCCTCCTTTTTATTGTAATTTGATTGTTTACCCCTTTGGGGTGGGTTTTTGCTTGTTTGGTTTGGTTTTTTTTTTTATTATTATTAATTTTTTTTTGCCTTTCCGCCCCTGATCCCCCTCCAGAGAGCGTGGGGGTCCCCTGGCCGTGTCGGGGAGCTGGGAACCCAACCCGTTTGTCGTCGGGAGCGTCCCTGCCCGCCAGCTCCTGCAGGATAAACCATATGTTGTCACAGCACTATTTTTAATTTGGGGTGTTGGTTACATCACATCACCCAATTGGGCAATCCCTGCGTGAGGACCAGGGTAATTACTGTACCGGCGTTTATCAACTTGGGCCTTAATAAGTGTTTATCAGCATTATGAGAAGTCAGTAGCAGTAAGTGCCTTGGAGAGGAGGAGTTAGGAGCTTTTTCTCTGAAAACAACAAAAAAAAGGAAAGAAAATCCCCCCCCAATTGCTTTCCTATCTATTAGGAAAGCCTCTTGTTTTTGGGGGGAGGGAGAGTAGGAAGACCACAGGCAGCTGCGTTACATATTTTGGGAAGCTATTCCCAGTCCGTGTCACACATGAACAGTGGTGTTTATTTTCCCAAATGAAGTCTGGTCTCTGGACTGTTTGGTGGCCACCGGCCACTAATGAACTTTGCTTCCTTCACCGCCACCCAGAAGAGAACTAGTCACAGGCTACTGGTGATTAACTGGGCAGGAGAGGGGTAGGGGCAGAAGAGCTCGCTTGTTTGTGCAGTGAATAACGCAACAATTAGTGGGCTATCAAACACATCTGCTCCTTCTGCCTCTGTTCTATAAACAGCTTCTCCAGCGCGTTGGAGGTCTCTGCTGGGCGACTCCATAACACTCCTTCAGGGCCTGGGCCCGGCCCCTCTGGGCTCTGCTTTCGTTTTGGTCAGCAGTAGGTAAATGTTAAAAAAACCACAAAAACCCAACCCAACAAACCCACCCCAAATCCGAAATGGGTCTGGCTCCTCCTGCTGGGTCGGTTTGAGAGGCGGTGCAAGGCCGGGGCAGCGCTGTGTCACGCAGATAATGGCCTGGAACCCAGCGCTGGTGTTTGTGCCACACGAAGTCCCGACCCGCTCGGTTCCCCCCCGGGGGAGCGATCTCTGCGACAAGGCCCCCTCCCTTCGCCGGGACGGGCAGGGGAGCGCCCTCGGCCGCTTGCTCCAGCGTGTTCTTGGTCTAATAATAATGTATTGGGATTACATAATCCAAAAATGATCACCCGGCCAGGCCGGCTGCCATGTGCTTCCAGCGTCCCCTGTGCCAGAGCGGTTGCCTTCTTGGTGTGGAGCCGCGCCGTGTGTGGATCGGGCAGCGGGACTTTGGGGAGGAAACGGGTACTTTGTCGTCTTGGCTCCCTCCCGCTTGGGTCTCGGAGCTAAACTGGTCGTGTGCTGGTGAAGAAAAGGGCCGTGGGTCCAGGTATTGACACCCAGCTCCTGGGTTTCAGCGAGTTGGTTCTGGAATGTGTATGGAGACCGTGGAGCTGCTCCTGGAGAGGTCCAGCTCCCGGGCCCCCTGCAGCCCTTGCAAGGGTTTCTTCCTCTGGCAGCAAGGGGTTCACACTCACCTGAAAGGCATAGGAGCCTTAAAAATTCACACTGGCTTCGTAGGGGACACTTTAAGGTGTCTCCTGGCTGTTCCTTGTGGAACTCCCTGCTTCTGGGGCTGCTTCCAGGCCGTGGTGGAACCCTGAGTGCCAGAGAAGGTGTCCCAAGTCGACCCATCCACTGGTGAACTGGAGCTGCTCGGGTGCGTTAGCCCAGAGCAACTCTTGGTGTTCTCCAAGGAGCATAATTCCATATTAGCTCACCATTTTCTGCCCTCCCTTTGGGAGCACGTACAGGTTCTGTTTAGGTTGTTCCCACCCCTCAAAGAAACCCCCCCAAAACCCGCAGGGCAGGACTTTTCCCTGTCTCATCTGGTTTGCCTCCAGCTTTCTTGTGCCCACGTGGAGGTACAAAGGAACTCCTCAGGCCCCTGCCTTGTTTTCCTCTTTCCTCCTCTATCCTGGGCCCTGTCCTCCACACCTGCTGGCCATCATCCTCACCTAATGCACCTAGATGGGTCTCCAGCCTTTGCTGTTCACACTCATTTTCAATCTTTTTTTTATTTATAGCAACATCCTGGGGGTTTCTGGGCAGGTGGAAATCTCAGTGCATGATGTGAAATGCTTCATGGCAGACCCTGGGTGTTGCTCAGCAGGAAGGGGCATCTCCACATGCTGAGGTGACCTCAGCACACGAACAGTGTGAAGGCCCTTCCTGGAACCTTCGCTTGGGAATTTCCCAACTTTCATGTATTTATTTAAAAACCTCTCTCTGTGGCTTGGGGAGTGGTGCTGGTGAGCCTGCAGGATGGATGGCCTTCTCCTAACGAGCATGGTGGCTGCACCTAAGCTTGTGTGTTGGCCCAGCTGTAGCTGATGGAGACCGGGCTCCACTGGGGTTTTGTAGTGTCACTGAATGGTTTGGGTTGGAAGGGACCTTAAAGACCATCCAATCCCACCAGCCCAGGTTGCTCCAAGCCCCGTCCAACCTGGCCTTGAAGCCCTCCAGGGATGTACATCCTCCTGGTTTTAGGAGGATGCAACGAAGGTGGTCGCAGCGTCCCCGCTTGGGTCGGTGCGTGATGCAAGAGCCCAACGGTGCCTCCTCCTTCCCTTGGACCCCTCTGCCCCTACTCCAGGGAGCATTTTTGGACTGAAGCCACTGGTTGATCCGCTGGTGAACTTTGGCAGGTGCACAAATATTTATTGGGGGCTGAGCTGAGATAACCAAAGCGCGTTGCCCCCCGGGCTCTGCCGGCCGCCCTGAATTTGGGAACCCTGCTCTTGGCAGACCTGGCTTCCCAAGTCATCTTCCCCGTGGTGGAAGTTACTCCTCAAAGCTTGGGGTTAAACTGACCCCTTGCAGCCACCGCTCATCCGGAGAACTCTGTCAGAGTCTGTTCTGGAGAGGGTTGTTAGAGATTTAGCGACACCTTCATCTTGCTGCGTTTAAGGCCCAACATCCAAAATGAGGGCTCCTGCCGCCGTCACGGGGTCTTCAGGGTGATGCCTCTTGGTGCTGCCCGGGGAATTGAAAGCTGTTTGCAGGTGTCAGGAGGAGAGGAACAATCTGCCTTTCGAATCCAACCTCATTGAATTATCTCGAAGCTCTTTGCATCATTCCTCCTTTCCTGTAACCTGTTTTTTCCTGCCCTCTTAATTCCCCGCTGCCGTAGCCCATCAGAGCTGAAGCTCTTGCGACACCGGGCGCGTGTGTTGGTGACATGGCTGAGTGAATCAGAGGAGCCTGGCTGGAGAGGAAACTCATCCTACCCGTCCATCTCCTCCTGGCCATCAGCAGAAATGGGACAGGATATGCAGAACACGCCAAACAGCTCAGCTCCTGCTTCTAACGCCGACCCCAGGGCGGCACCTCCCGCTGCCCGAGGGAAAGGGGACAATGAGGGGCTGCAGGTTGTGCCCAGGACTGGGGTTTGGCCCCTGCTGGTTTCCTTTTCAATTATTTAGGGTAGCTTTTTTTGGTTTTCCTCTCTTTTTTTTTTTATTTTTTCCTTTCCCCTCAACTGTATACCATTTGGATCTGCTCAAATTATAGATTCATCTCTATAGTTTTCAAATTGCCTGGGAAAGAATTGTCTGTAATTTCCATCTGAAGTGACGTACAGTTGCTATGGGAGTCGCTGGCAAATTATAAACCCATTATGCTTTTCTTTTTTTCCTTATACTGGTGGTAGCAGACTACAGGAGTAGGTCTAATTGGTGACATGTTAAGGAAAAATAGAAAGTTTGACAGAATGCTTCTGGGTTTTTTTATTTGCTTTTTTTTATAAAAAACCCAAACTGTGATCTGCTTTTTATCAGCAAGATCATGCACCACCATTAATCAGAGAAGTTGAATTGGGGCATTGATAACTTTTTGCTCTCTAGCAATACTGGGAGAAGCAAAAGCATGAAGATGAACCCCTCAGATTTAGACGAGGCTGGGTTTGTTTGGGGGTGGTTTTGTTCTTTTTTGAAGGTAGGCAAGTGGGGTGTCTTGGTGCTGACAGGGGTGGCTCCTGGCCACGCTGCTCATTACCCAGCAAGACCAAACCCTCGCCCCTTTGCAGCACGTTCTGTAGGTGGTTACTTATTCCACTTAAACAGCAGCAAAGGGAGAAGGAAAAGCTCTTAGAACTTGATTTTTTCCCTTCTGTTTGAAGCGGGTCTGATCAAACACGATGTGCAGAGGGGTCTCTCCAGAGATCCAGGCACTTCTCCCCTGGGCTGTAGCAGGTCCTGCCTCTGACGGCTTCTGCCCCTGCCCTCGGCCAGCCGAGAGCGTGGAGTTTTTGGGTGATCCTTAGACTTCAGGGTTTGGGTTGGGTTTTTTGGGGTTTGGTGGTGTTTTTTTTCCCCCCCACACTGAACCCATCTGAAGTGCTCTGTCCTGTTTAGTTGGTTTTTGCCATGGCGCTGCTTGGCAGAGGGACGGTGGCTGTTGAAACAGTTCACTCTGTTGGGATAGCAGGGCAGCCTTTATTGCTGCCGAGGGAGGGGAAGGGCTGTTTGAAAAAGCATTTGAAGGGCTGGTTGGTAAATGAAGGCGTTATCTCCTGAACAGTTTGCACATTTCACAGCGCTTTAAACTGGGCTCTGCCTCCAACTCGTAAGCGTGAACTTGCGAAGCCCGTCTCCAAATCCCGGGTGTTTGTGCATGTTGAAAAATGGGAAGGGACAGACTGCATGCGTCACTCCCCTGCTAATTTGTGCCAGCTAATCCATGGGAGAAGAATACGTTTTGGCTGACTTGGTGGTTTTGCTGCTAATGCCCGAGAGAATGCGCTTGAATGGATGGAGCGGCCGCACGGGTTTGGGTGGACCCTGAAGGGACCCCGGACCCGACACCCTTAATTTGTGAACATGAACAAGTTTGGGGGAATGAGAGGAGAAGTTTGAGGGGGGCAAAAAGTGGCCTTCAGCTTGGTGGAAGGTGGAGATCAAGTTACCTCTGAATAATTAAGGTTAATGCGGTTTCTGGAGGAACCATTATCTGGAGTAAACTTGATGCTAATGCAAACAAACAAACAAACGCCTGATAACCTGAACTATGCTACTGTTTTATACAGGGTGGCTACAGAAGAGGCATCACCAAAACCAGGCTTCTGAATTCAACGTGCCTTAGATTGACCTAGATGCATTATCCAGGAAAGGAGCTTGGATTTGCTGATAAGGGTTTTCTGTAGCAGCTCCTGTGTTGCTTGGAAACATCCCATGTACATAAGGCACTTGTGCACGCCATGGTAACCTGGTACTGCCTTCTCACTGGTGGGTTGTTTAGTGGTTGTATTTCATTTTCCTCCCCCCCCCAAAGCATTTATATAAAAAGAGCAGGATGAGTCCCCTCAGCAGTGGCTTTGCAGAGCGGTGGTGTGTCACTGCTGCACTGGGAAAGCAGGCTTCCACAATCCCAGTCCTTTCTGCACTGCCCCAGCAAAAAGGCAGGCTAGAAAAAACACTGCTCCACGGAGCTCGGTCTCTCCTCTCTTTACATTGGACTAGTGCCTTTTTTCCTTTTTTCCTTTTTTCTTTTTTTTTTTTTTTTTAAATTTAAAGAAACCAGTGTTTGTTTAACTCAAAAAGAGGTCGCTGCCTGTGAGCAGGACTTGACCTAGCTGCCCACCTGGAGTCTGCCCTGGTGGGTGCAGCGGGGCTGCCGTTAACCCTCTGCTCTCCCTCTGGGCAGCACAGCTTTGCTTGGCGTTGGGTACCCAGGGGAGGAAGGCTTTAGCCCCAGGACTTCATGGAAAACAGAGATGTTTTACTTCTTCCTTCAGCGTCTCATCCCCCAGCTGCCGCCACCGGTTGGTCTTTGGCCTTGGAGGCAGAACCCACGACCATCCGGGGGGGCTCTGGGCACCGTCCTGGGGATGTTGCTCTGCAGGAAAGCTGGTCGGTGTGGGGTGAAGGCTGGAGCCAGCGTCTCGCAGGACAGTCTGGGTGTCACACCACCAGGGAAGGCTTGTTGAGCTGTGGGCTTCAGTCTGCCCCCCCCCCCCTTGCCCATTCCAGACCACGCCGTTGGGTTTGATGGCAGACTCTACGATTCTGTGACAGATACACATTTTCTGCTGATTTAAGTTCACTTCCATGTGTGTGACGGGGTTTATCGAGCGCTGTGAAACTCCTGAAGAACCTCTGCAGCATTTAGATTTCATCAGTACAAACATCCTCTCGACTACTTGGCTCAAATATTTTGAGATCCACGTAGCTGAGCCGATAAGGCCGGGCTTTGATAAGAGCAGCCGCCTGACACCCGTGGCAGTTTGGCTCCCAGGGGATCGGTGCTGCCGAGGGTACTTTGAGCTGATTGTCATTCTTTAGCAAGAGCAGACCTGTTGCTTAAAAAGCCTAGGAAGGAGCCCGGCAGGATGGAGGAGATGCTCGCTCGATCCACATCGCTGCACCCAAAGGGTCCGTGTTTTCTCAAACCGAGGTGGAAGGCGCTGATTTAATCTTTCTTCTATATTTTTTACCCACTGAGGGCTTGTTCTGTGATGGGCTGCAATCAATACATTATGTGCCAGTTGTGGTTATTTGAATCATATTTCCACATTTCAGTGTCTAGACTTTATGTTTGTGTGAGTTTTTGTTGTACCTTTCCAGCTCCGGCGCTGATTTCAGTTGTTTTTGGCTCCTGGTTTCTATGAGAAAATCAAAGGGGCTGTTTCTGTCTCTCCCAGTCCCCAAAAAGAAGGCAACAAGGGATTTGGCAGAGCTTCTGGGGTGTTTTTTTTAAAGCTCCTTTGCCACCATTTTTTTTTGTGAGAGTCAGTGTGTGGATGAGCCGTGCTCTGCCATTTGGTGAGTGGCAGAGGGGAAGAGAAGCCGCTGATGGCTGGAGATAAAGCTCTCCCTGGTTATTGGCACCGAGAAAAACGTGCTGGGGAAAGGAAAAAAAGAGGTATTATGTGCTATCCAGGCTAGAGAAAGGGAATAGGCACAGATTTTTAGACAGAAAACTGGTGGATCTGCAAAGCACGAGCAGTGTTTGTTGAAACAGCCTTTTTCCTTGACTGCGTTTTCTCTGCTTTGGCTTTCTTGAACTGGCAGCTACTGGGGGCTGTGGATGTGTCTGTATTTACACTGGGCGAGGGGAGGGTTGGTCTGAGAGTTTCTCTGTGATGCTCAGAGCAGTTGGTAATGACAGGGACTGTATTGCATTAACCCTGCCGTGGCCAGGGGGTAGGACTTGGCTTTGCTACCGTTAATAGCGACAGCCCCAGAGTATTGACTTCACACAGAAAAGCAGCGCGTTAACCTGAGCCGAGACTCACTCGCTTCTGCAAGCAAACCTCGCTGGTATGAAGTGTATTAGGGGTAAGGTGGTGAAAGGAAATAACCTTCCCAACTCCTAATTAACCCGTGCAGCTTGCTGCCCTGAAATCTAAAGAGGCTCAAGAGCATCTGAACAGCAAGAAGGTAGGCAGAGAGTGAGGGCTGTGGTTACAGCTGCTCCGTGCGGCTCTGCCGGCTCCTCGCCTGCTCCTTGCCCAGAGCCGTGGCTTCACCTCCTCCGGGGAGCCCGGCTCTCTGCAACATTCTTCCACTCTTTTCAGATCCAGGATTTGGGTAGAGGCTTTGCAGAGCCCAGCCTGGGTGCAGTAGCAAGGAAGCAAGTTATTTTTTTGGTTCTTACTTTTTCTTTTTCCACCCTGCCTGAGCTTGGGCAAGCGGCACTTGTGGCGTGGAAGCCATATGAGGTGAGCGAGTTCCCTGGCTGGGCTCACCTTTCCACTGACAGGCTGGTGGCTCACAGGGAGAACCTAAGGTCTGCTGGAGCCCTTTGAAGCCCTTCCCTGCGCCGGAGGTGTGGTGTGGCAAGGCTTGATTAGGTCCCAGCTCCTCATTAACTCCCTGACTTGTTGGCTTTTAACACGCTGCGTGTGTGTCGTCCGTCCCGTCCCCCCGCCCAAAACCAAACCAACCAACAGAAAAACCCAACCCCCTAAAAACCGAAGGCGTAAACTCGTGATTCAGAACGAAACTGCTATAAAATGAGTTGGAGCTGGGAAGGAGTCGAGGCAGGGCAGAGGGGAGCAGGTCCCTGTCACAGGGTTTCGTCACTTCCTTCAGCTGCAGGTGCTGCTGGCGGCAGCCCGGGGCCGAGCAGGACTTTGCCCTGAAATGACAGTTCTGATGTCATGAGAATAGAGTCATTTTTTTTTGTTAAAAACCCCCAATTATCCTCATGGCACCTGTTGGCGCTTCCAGCCCTCGGAGCCGGTGGAGTTGGAAGCGTGACCTCTGCTGCTGCCTCTCACAGAATTAAGACACAACTTCTGCTCCCATAAATAGTCTCTTAAGACGTGCGTAGGAGCTCTGCTGACTGGTTTCTTCTGAAAAGTGCTTTTGGTGACACTGGTGACCTTGCTCCCCGGTTCCCCTCGCTGCGTTTGCCAGGGGAGCTGTGTGTGGACGGGAGGGTGGTGGCCCTGCCTGCCTGCTCTGCTTCCTTCTCTCCCAGTAGATATTCAATAGTAAAAAGAACCTTTAGTTATTGATGTGCTCTTTGTGGTCAGGATTTTTAATTGGGGAAGTTGCTGGGTTCTGGGTTGGGGTTTTTTTTTTGGCTTTTCCTCTTGTAAGATCCGAAACACTCCTGGGTTCTGTGTGTCTCAGAGAGGGTCCTGACCCATGGAGCAGATGGCTCCCACCAACCCTTGCCTTTATTCCAGAAATAAAAGTGTGTTTTTTTTCTAAAGGAGAGCAACAGAGTTGAGCAAATGCATTGTAAGAAACCAGTTCTCCCAGCCTGGAGTCTGGGGGGGCTGATGGAGAGCCCCGAAACACACAGCTTTGTGAAAGAAGCAGCTCTTGGTTTGATCTTTGGAAACAGGGAGAGGGGGGAGAAGTAACGGGTAAAGGATGAAGTGGACTGTGAATGGGGAGGGCAGTGGGATAACTTGGTTTGAAACCCGTGCTGTAGCTGGGGAGGAACACAGTGGAGATTACACTGGCTGCACTGGTGTTTCTAGGGACAGGGGTCTGAGATTGTCTGGGAATCCTTGTTCTTCGTGCATGGGGGTGGCTGTGATAAAATGTGGGGTTTCTTAACACGAAGGGAAAGCAGTAGCTGATTTACCTGGAAGATACATGGCTTAAACTTGGGAGAGGGGAGATTCAGATGAGACACCAGAAAGAACTTCTTTGGTGTGAGGGTGGGGAGAGCCTGGCCCAGGTTGCCCAGAGAAGCTGTGGCTGCCCCGTCCCTGGAGGGGTTCAAGGCCAGGCTGGAGGGGGCTTGGAGCAACCTGGTGTGGTGGGAGGTGTCCCTGCCCAGGGCAAGGGGTTGGAACTGGATGATCTTTAAGATCTCTTCCAACTCTAACCTTTCTATGATATTACAAGTGTCAGGAGTGTTTCCAGGACCTTCCTACCAAGTTCTGTGGTCGTTTGCTCCAGGGATGTGTCTGATGGAGGTGCTGCCGCTGCATCTCCCCGCGAGTTCCAGCTCTCTCCTACAATTAAGGCCGTTTAACTCGATAGAAAGGCCTTTTACTTGTCATTAAGGCTAAATTTACAGGCGCTGACAGCGGGGAAGGAGCGCACTTTGATTCTAACCTCAGATGGGCTCAGTTCAGAAAGCAGAGCGTTTCAGCTGACTGGAACTCGGGCGGATTGTTATATTTAGAGCAAGAATTCTGGTCAGACAATTAAGTGCCGGCTCAGTGGCTGAACCGCGGCTTTTGCATCTGCCATTTAGCTGAGGTGCCTCGACTCACTCCGTCAGGCAAGAGAGGTTCCTCTGTCTTGGTGTTTGAACTCTCTCGGGGCTTTGGGGCTCAAACCCAGGGAGAGGTGTGTTTCTCTTGCAGCCCTGTGGTCGATTCTGTTTAGTCAGCAGAGGTGGTATGTTTTTACTGTTCTTATCTGAAAATCCTTCGCGTTCGCTGCTGGAATTTGCTGTGAGCTGAACTTTCTCAGGTGTCTGTGCAGGGAGAGAAGAAACATCCGAGTCCTTTCTTTTTTCCTTTTGAGGTAGATTTTTGCCAGTTTAGAAGAGTGTGTTCTTTCTTTCTACTGTTTGTCACTTTGTTTTTGGAGCAGGTTTGTTACCAACCAGCCTGGGCAGTGCAAATAAAGACGTAGCCGAAACAGCGAGGGTTCTGTGCTTCTGGCTGGAGGAGAAGGGAGCACCTCGTTTCGCTCCGTGGTGGCTTCTTCAGGCACTTGCCTTCCCTTCCCCTGGGGGGAACCGAGCCTCCCCCCGGGAGGATGCTGTGTGCGAGGCGGCTGCTGGCTGTGCCCTGTTAGGTGCTAACACAACCGGGTTAAATAACAGGGTGGAAAAAGCTGGTGGTGCTTTCAGCTGGATGTTTTGTGGACAGAAAAAAAAACCACCTGGTGGTTTTGATTGCTCTATCGCTGCCTCCTCGCTGGAGGTGGTTGGAAGTGCCAGCGACAGCCCCACGGCATGCCGGGTTTCTGCTGCCTTGTGTCCCCTAAGTCCCGCTCAGCGTTGGAGCACCCCCGTTTATTCAAAAGCCAAAAGAAGCATCTGAGCATCTTGCTTTAACTTTTGAGGTTGACCTGGCTGGTGGGGTGTGGGTGGCTGGGTTTCTCTGGGATTCCTTTAGGATCCAGGCTCTGACTTGGGTTTATTGTAGCCTTTTTCCAGCAGGGCTGGCTCTGCCTCCGTGAGGAACCCTCTGAGGAGCGTCTTGAGTAGAACTTAGGGAGAACAGTAATTAGGCTTGCCTTTAAGTGTCAATAGGATATAGTTGGGCACAAGGAGCAAACTGGTCCAGGCTTGTTTCCCTGGGCTCAGTGATGTGTGTGTTAGTGGAGATGTGCTCTGGGATGGTTGAGCAGTTCGTCGATCTGACCTGCCAGTGGCTGTTCTGTAGCTCTCTCTGGCGAGAAAAGCAGCGAAGCTGAGTTGGAAGATAAGGATCAGCCTGATGTTCCAGCAGCTCCTGGAAGCCCTCCTGTGAGCACAGGAGTGAATCAGCCCCGGTGTCTTAATAGCTCCTAAAATAAACGAGGCTTTCATAAGCGAAAACTCGCTGGGTTAGGGCTGCTGGGTTTTCATTGCAAGATTGCAGCGGAGAAAAACGCTCTTTAAAAATTCAGCCTTAGGGTTGTGTTGTTCATTAACTGCTCCTCACTCCTGTTTACCTTGGGTGATAAGTGCCACGCTAAGAATGGCCAGCAGCGCCCCGATGCCGTCACAGCTGCCCTTCAGAGAGAGCTGCTGGCCCGGCTTATGGCTTGGTTTGTTGCCAGGTGGGTGGGTTGGTTTGTTGTGGTGGGTTTTGGTTGGTTGTTTTGGTTGGTTGGTTGTTTTTTAAAGTAAAATAAATGCAAAGGGCCAGAATGTACCTCCCCTAATGGTGAAAATGGACTATTTTTTCACCCCCCCCTGCCCTTCCCCGCCGTTCTCAGCCGCTTGGTAACGCTGTCCTGGGTACAAAGGTCACTGAAAAATCTGACATGTCAGCCCAGCAACGTACTGCTTCTTAATGAGGCTTAAAACCAGCGTGGGGCTGCCCGGGGGAAATGGATTCCACTCTGGAGCAGCAGAATGGAGGGAACATGTGAAGGGCTTGCTGGGTTGGCATCTCTCCACTCTTCTTCCACCTCCCCTCCCACCCCTCCACGTCTCTAGGTGGCCCCCAGTACTGGGGGAGTTGTATTTAATGGGGTTTCAATTTTCCCTCTTGTTGCTCAAGTGGGTGCAGGTGTTCTGACAGCGCACTCCCTTCTCAGAAGCAACTAAAAATACCTCCCAAAATACCCAAGCGCCGTGTTAAAACCATTCCTTCCCATCGTTCACAACTCGAGGTTCCTCTCCTCCTGCTTGCCCGGTGGTGGCCACCGTCCCTCCTCCCCGGGATGTCACTGGACGTTGAACTAACCCTCTTGAACCTTAAGTTCCTCGTTCCCCCGTGACGCTTCCTGGGTCGTTGGAATGTCTGAGGGCTCTCGCTCGGATCCTCTTCCCCAGCTCCCCCAGCTCCAGTACTGGAATTCCAGCACCTTCAGCCTCGCCTCAGTCTTTTCGGCTCTTTTGACTCTTCTCCAGTTAAAACTAGGTCAGAAACCACTCTCGGCTGCTGCTATTTCACTATTCCTGTTTTATAAGCTGCAGCCCCGGCGTTGCTCTGTGTTTCATCGCTGGCTTTAATTCTAACATGTTAACCGTCTCCTCCTGCTCTGCACGAGCAGCCTGAGGTAGGAGAGCTGGCAAAAGTGCTCAAAATAACACCTGGGCTAGAAAAGCAGCGGCACCTTGATTGGGTCTGAGAAGGTGAATTATCTGTTTGTTACATATAATGCCCAAACTGCCAGATTTATTGGCTCTTTGTCCTCTCTCTTCTCCCCAAGCTCGCTCTCGCTGTAGCTTTGCTGGCAGTTTGTGAACAGCCGCCTTTCTGGCTGTAATTAACCAGCTCCTCTGTCTGTCCCAGTGGCTTTTAACCTGATGGGTGAGAGAGAAATAGCTAAAATAAGTGAAAAAACCCAATCAAGTAACCGGAAACCCGCAGATTGGCGAGGAGCACGGTAAAGCATGTATGTTGGAAGTCCCTTAAAATCTGTCACTTTGAACCGAGAGTTCTAGCTGACTGTACCCACTCAGCCTCTTCTATAGGGCTGTTATTGGCCTGGTGCTTGAAGCCTGAGCTGGAGTGCCTCAGTGTCTGGTGAAATCCACCTGGTGTGATTTAAGGGCATCCTTACCCTTTTTTTTTGGGCAGACTTTGGGCCAGTTGGCACTGTTGGAATTCGGAGGCATTCTCACACGAGCTGTATTAAAATGAACTCTTCTTACTTTGTGGAGTAGCTTAAAAGTTGTGGTTTTTTAAAATTCTGCCTGAGCTGTTGTCTCTGACAAAGTTTCCCAGGACGGTGAGTGGTTTGTTAAGCTGTTCTTCACACACTCCGTTTTCTGAGTCCAAGTAACTCCTGCTGCTCTCTGATCCCCTTGTGGGACCTGAGGGTGGCTGGGTTGGGAGCCCGGGGCGCAGAGGTACCAGTACATCCCAGCTCCCTCTCACAGACCAGAATGGTCTCCAGTAAACCCCGTGGGAAGCGGTGGCGTCTCCTCATCCCACCTGGGAAAGACTGGCTGGGTTTCCCAGATGGAGAAGTCTGGACCCAGGGGCGAAATGCTTTATTTGAAGTGACCCAGGGCAAACTCTCCCCTCTGAGTCTGCTTCTGAAGTCTCTTTGCATCCCAGCTGCAGCGCGGCCTTCAGCCTCCGATGGAAGAGCCTGGGCGTCGTGATCGCTTCTGGAAGCTTCCCTCCTTTACGGTGGGGATGAGGGGGAGTTGTTTTAAGGTGGGCTGTCGTGACACACTTTCCTGTCTTTATTTTGGGAAACGTTTTCTTCTGGGAGTCCAGGATTTTTGTACAGTGCAAAAGCTAAAACCAAAATATTTGTGGTACCAGCCTGTCACGGAGAAGCTTCCTTTTTAACTCTTTAACTTCTCTCAGCTCTAAACCCGAGGAGTTTTAGGTCTGGCCAGCACAGTGGGAATGGGTGTGCTTTAGAGTCATTAAAGGTCAAGACCAGCCAGTTCCAGAATTGTCCATAAGCGGTCAGAAAAAACACATTAGCTCATGTCTCTAGGCTGAGAATGATGACTTTTGTGGCTGTCTTGGAAGATCCTTGGCTGGAAAACCTTTCTGTTATATTTATGTAGCAGTGGGGGAGCTAGAGGCGAGTTGGTTCAGTTACTTCTGCAGTGGCAGGAGCCCTCTCCCCCTTCATTGCCAGCCCCCAGGCAGCGCAGCAGGGGAGTTCAGCAGAGTAACCTGTGAAGGTTGGAGTAAGGAGCACTTAAACACAGCAGAACTGGCTGGGAGAGGTGAGTATTTCTAGTGGACGTTGTGCCCTGAGCACCAGGAGCTGAAGACTGGTCCCTCATCGTCCCTCTCTTCGCGATGTGGGTGTCTGGGTGCGTCCCTGGAGAGACCAATTGGACCAAAACCGCCTCCATCATCGCATTGCACAGACCTGGTTCTATAGTCAGAACAGAGCAAGAGCAGTGTTGCTTGTGTTGCTTGCTGAGAAGTGCCGTTTCTGAGATCGCCGGGGGGGAGCCAAGTGACTGCCATGGTTCCAGTTGTTTCCCTCAGCTTTTTTGTAATATTTCTTTTTTGGATTTCATTTGGGAAGCGGCTGCATCTCCAGCATCGAGCAAACAATTAAGGAGCCTCCCTCCTCTTCCAGAGGAATCATAAAATCATTTAGTTTGGAAGAGACCCCTGGGATGATGGAGCCCAACCATCAGCCCCACTCTACAAAGGTCTACCCTACACCAGATCCCCNGCCATACGCAGAAGGGAGCACAGCAGCCTTCCTTCCAGGCCTCTTGTACTGGAGGAATGGCTTTTAAAATATTAATCTGTGAAAATCTAAACCCCCTTAATGATTCCTGGCTCAAAACTGTTTGAGTAAAGCCTTTAGGGGGAAGCGGCGCCGCTGTTCCCCTTTAGCAGAGTTGGGAATTTCGGATGATCCAGTTTCCTTATGCCTGTTGTTGTTTGGGTTTTGTTGGGGTGGTTTTTTTTTTGTTGGTGCTTTTTTTCCCCCCCTTTCCCAGTCCTTTCCCAATTTAAGGAGATCATTTGACCAGGACAGTAAAACCAGGCGGGGTTGTGTGCGGGAGCTGAGCCCCCGGGGGCTCCTGAGGGAGGATGTCTTAACGGGGATTCTCTCCAGACCAAGGTCTCTCTAAACCGGCTTTAATTCAGGTGTGTGTGGATGCTGCTCAGCCTGGGTGAAGAGAAAACGGAACAATTGGTGTACTCCTTTAGTATTCCCACCGTTGGGAGGCGGAGCAGGAGATGTCTTTGTGGGGTAGTGTTTCTGGGTGAGAACTGTTTGAAAGCAAATCCACGTGTTCCAGAACCAAGTGTGAGAGGCTTTGCCTTCCTTTGCCTGCGCTTTAGAAATACCAATATTTACTTTTTTGTTGGTTTTTTGGTTTGTTTTATTTTTCCCCCCTCTTTAGCCTTTCTTTAGCCTACCTTTTAGCCTCCCCCCAAAGCCTTTCCTTCACGAGCTTTTGGAGATGGTGGGAGTTGGCCATCGGTCTTCTGGCAGCAAAACCTGGCAAACTGGCCCTGCCTTGTTAATAGTGCAATTGGTGGGAGTTTGACATGATTAAAGTACAGAGAATCATCCTTTGAGCTCGGAGCAGCTGCCGGGTGTGAGGCATAAAGAGTGGAGACTCTGTGGATATTGCTTCTCTTGCTGGACTTAATGAGTAGGTCTCCCCTTAACAACCTGGAGAAGCAAAGATAAAAACCACAAAATGAAAAAAAGAGGAGGGCTGTCCCTTGGGAAATGCACCCGGAGTCTCCAAACCAGGATTCCCAGATGAGGCTGAAGACCCATAGCTGTGTCTGCCTTAATTGGGAGCCGAGGGCCCTTGGTGCCACGAAACCACCTTTGATCTTTTCCTGTTCCTCACTAGATGGGCCAATGATGGGCCCGTGTTAATGGCATGGGCTTCCACAAGGGCAAGTACCAGGTCCTGCCCTTGGGCCACTAGCCATTGGAGAAGACAGTGGTGGTTGGAACAGAGGTGGTGTGGCTCTTACAATGCACTAGTTCATGCCAGTATCCGTCCCTGCTGCTTGTTCTCCTCTTGCAGTGTGTGTCTCTTCAGTGACCTGTCCCCATAGGGGTGAGCCCCTCTCTGCAGACAGGCAGGTTTGACTCCTCAGTCTCCTCTGGAGCCCCCAGCTCCACTCATCTGCAGAAACAAAGCTTGCATTCTGTTTGGAGACACGTGGCTGCATCCTTGCAGCCTCTCTTGCTTCAGGTGGTGTGTGGTGTTCCTGTGTATTAGGGAACGATTCCGTGTCCATCTTGGTGCTTTCAAAGGGTTTTACTGGGTTACAGCTTTCACGTGGCTGAAGAAATGGAGGAATAGGGGTGACAAGAAGTCGTTCGGTGGTTCCTGCCCTTGGGAAGGAGTCCAGCAGAAGGACATGCTGGTCCATTGGTTGTAGCCAGGTTGTCCTACGGCCCACCAAGGTCACGGGCTCTGCAGTGTCCCCAGTAGACTCGATACCAAGTGACAATACTTGAATTATTTCTCTAAGGACTTGAGCCTCCTCTGAATCTTCTCCCTGAAGTTGCATATGCACCTACCTTCCCTTTCTGGTGGAAAACTACTGCACCTTCTGGCGGCCAACACGGCTTGGCTTACGGATCCCCAGTGGCGTGTGGGTTGTGCCCGGGGTTTTCCAGCAGCTCGGAGCTCCCTCACCACGGGTACCTTTCCCGGGATTTGTGGTCGGTGCTAAAGATGATGAGAGGATCAGGCTTCGTGTCAGAGGCATCTGTTCTTCGGGAGTTCAAAGGTTTATTTTTGCAAAGAGGGGATTAGTAAAGACCCAGTTTGGTCTCTGCGCTGGGGAGAAAAGGCCCTTTTGAAGCCCATCTGGAAAGATTTACTCGAAGTTACAGAGTTTAAACTCAAAAACTTTCCCTGGCCTTGAGCATACAGCTTTAAACTACCCTGGATGTCAAACCCCAGCGGGGTGAGTTTGGAGTTGTTTGCTCGGGCTGTGGAGGGGTTTGACCCCAGACCCACCGAGGGGCTCTCTCTCTCCGGGGCTGACAAAGGGGGAGGATGGCTTTGAAAAGCTGGGGTCTGGCTCCAGTAGCCACATGGGGCGGGGGAGCAGTGACCGGGCACCACGGGGCTGGCAAGTGCCAGCTCCCTCGGGGCTACCCAGGGGTGTTTGGATCCAGTCTGGCTCCCGGGGGGGGTGGTATTCCAGCTGGGAGGATCCAGGCACGCGAGAGGGACCGGGCTCCCTGGCTGGCTCAGCTCTCGTGCCTGTGAGGTGACATCTTGATGACAGTGGAGTTTAATTGCTCTCAGCTTTGCTGATACAAGCTGTCCTCCATTTGGGGACCGAGGTTCTGCTCTAGCTTGCGGGCACCAGGCGTTTCAGTAAGGGTACCCTTTTCCTGGGGGGGTGTTTGACCCCGTGTCTCCCTCCCTAAACTCAAAGGGAGGGGTTTTCTCTGTCTTCGATGCTCGAGCTGGGTGGTGACACACAAGTTTGGTATCTTTTAACGCTGTTTCCTTAAATAAGGAGCCGTGAAGGTTCAAATCCTCCAACTTGGCCACGTTTTCACTAATGGTGAGAGCTTTTGTGCTGGTTCGGGTTTGGTTTCTTCTGAGATGACTCTTTTTTTTGTAATAAAACTTCTTCTCTGCCTTCTAGGGGCACGTTTGGGTTCCAGCCCGGGAAGCTGGAGGGTGAGGAAGCGCTGTCTGTGCTGTCGTAGCCCACTTAAAACTCCAAAGTGATAAATACAGAAGCAGTTTCCCAGTTGCGACGGCGAAATGCACAGCTGGAGCGTTTCGGCTGACAGTGAAAAGCTCTCGGGGGTTTTGTTGCCGCTTGCGCCGTGTCACGGCAGGGACTGTGATAGGTGCTTTGATGCTGCATAGGTAATACCCATCCACTAATGTGTAGTAGGAAAATGATAGATTATAGTAAATAGAAAGTACAGCTGGCAGGAATTGCTGAGTCTCCTTAGCCGGTCACAGGTGATTGTTCCCCAGGGCTCAGTGCTGGGGCCATTTCTGTTTAATGTCTGTATTGATGGTCTCAACAAGGCTCTAGAGGGTCCCATCTGTGAGTTCAGAGATGACACCAAGTTGGATGGGAGTGTTGATGTGCATGAGGGCAGGGAAGCCCTGCAGAGAGACTGGGATAGATTGGATAGATGGGCCAATGTTAATGGTACAGGCTTCAACAAGGGCAAGTGCCAGGTCCTGCCCTTGGGCCACCCCAACCCCAGGGATGGCTACAGGCTTGGGGCAGTGTGGCTGGAGCTGCCTGGCAGAAAAGGACCTGGGGGTGCTGGGGGACAAGGGGCTGAACATGAGCCAGCAGTGTGCCCAGGTGGCCAAGAAGGCCAAGGGCATCCTGGCTTGCATAAAGAATAGTGTGACCAGCAGAAGGAGGGAGGGGATTGTCCCCCTGTGCTCAGCACTGGGGAGGCCACCCCTTGAGTCTGGTGTCCAGTTCTGGGCACCTCAGCACAAGAGAGATCTGGAGGGGCTGGAGCGAGTGCAGAGGAGGGACACGGAGCTGGGGAAGGGCCTGGAGAATAAGGCTTATGAGGAGCCATTGAGGGAGCTGGGAGTGTTGAGTGTGAGGAAGAGGAGGCTGAGGGGAGACCTCATTCCTCTCTCCAACTGCTTGAAAGGGCATTGCAGAGAGGCTGGTGCTGGTCTCTTCTCATGGGCAGTGGGTGCTAGAAGGAGAGGGACTGGCTTCCAGCTGCAGCAGGGTAGAAAACTGAACTTTTGCTTCAGTGGTTGTGGATCTACATGGAATTTTCAAGGGCTCTTTCCATTGGAATGCTGCATTTGTGCAGCAAAACCAGTAGCTTGTCTCTGAGGCCTGTGTAGTATAAAAAGGTCTTGGAAGGCTTTGTAGTTTAGGTCAACAAAAATTATACAGGATCTCTATTGAGACTGGAAAATCAGAGTCCCTCCCATCTGCAGCCCCTTGGTGCCCTCAGCTGCAGGTGGGGTCGTTGGGGAGACCTTAAATTGCCTCTGGAAACCGTGGGGTTTAGTCCTGTATGTAATAGATGTGACTTAAAGACTATTCAGGAGGCTTTTTACTGCTGTGCTTCTGGTAGGGAGGGTAAAGACAAGCCTTGAAGAAGTGGGATGTCTTGGGAGAAGCCTCTCCCAGGCCTCTCCTTGCTGTGGAGTCCCGCTCTCCTGGGCCGGCTTGGGCTAATTATTGACTGCCGGGAAACTTCACGCAGGAGTCGCTGGAACTTGTTGTGGGTCTATTCAGAGGCATTTATTTCCCCTGGCGTGTACAGATCTTGCTGCTAATGAACTTGGGGACTCTGAGGTGTCCCCTGTGAGTCTGTCGGAGCGAGGCACTGGATGTACTTGCTTTTGCTTTGGTCTCTTTTACTTCTCTCGGGGTCTCCCAGGTGTGAGTGGGGAATCTTAAATCCGTTCAGGTCTGCGGGCTGGCTGTTCTCGAGCATCCAGGTCTGCTTGAACGGAGAATCCTCCCGGATTGGGATCCAAACCCCTTACTTTAAGTATTTTCATTTCTAATCCTTACTTTCCTCCTCTGCCCAGTTGTGCTGAGAAGCCAGAGGAAGCTGGGGGGGGGGGAGCATGCCTGTATTTGGGCCGTGTCGCGTGGGCAAAAGAAACATAAAGCAGTCACCACCAAAGAATTAAGGAGGAACTTCAACGATTTTGGGGTATTGGCGAGTCTGAAATGTATGAATTTTTTAATTTTCTGTTGCTTCTCATTTTTGGGGAGCTCCCGAGGTGTTTTACCTGGCTGGAGTCGCACGCGGCGGCTCGAATCGCCCCCGTTGACGCCGGCCTCGGCTGTATATTTATTGGGAGCCTTGCTGCTAATTTTAAATGTTTGCAAGAAGCTTTACATTCTGAAAATAATTCCCCTGCTCCAACATAAATAAGGGTGAGCTTTCATTTGCTGTGTTTGCTTGGCATTTGTGACTCTTTAACATTCAAGAGAACAGACCGATACACCGATACTGGGTAAAGGCAAATATTTTCCGTGTAACGCTGCCTCCAGTCTGAGTTCCAGTAAACGCATAACAGAACTTCTCGAAACAACATATTCTTCAGTTATTTGTATTTCCCTGAAAAAAAAAAAGAAAACCAGGGAGGTTTCCAGCTGGTTACTCTACCCCTGAGGATTTTAAATGTCCTTTCTGGTCCTGGGGAGGAGTTTCCCAGCCAGCTTTTCCACTGAACGTCTTTAAAACCAGCTTTGATCTTCCATGAAGTGTAATGAAGGATTACAGTAGATATCACTTTATATTTCATATGGAATAAAGCAGTTTATTAGGTTTAGATCTGATTTTTGTGCATTTGATTCATGCTTTCCAGTTCCTCCCACCCTTTACTCCAGCTTCCATGTGCTGGATCTGGAGTATTTAAGTGTGAGGGCCATTTGGGTGACCAGCAGAGGGCCAGGAGAAGGATCAGAGGGCTGGAGACCCTCTGCTGTGAGGACAGGCTGAGTTGGGGTTCTTCAGGCTGGAGAAGAGAAGGTTCCAGGGAGACCCTATAATGGCCTTCCAGTACCAGAAGGGGGTCCAGGAGAGCTGGGGAAGGGACTCTTGATGAGGGAGGGGATCCCTAGGACGAGGGGAAAGGGTTTGACACCAAAAGAGGGGAGATGGAGCTGAGATGTGGGGAAAGAACTTCTTTGGTGTGAGGGTGGTGAGAGCCTGGCCCAGGTTGCCCAGAGAAGCTGTGGCTGCCCCATCCCTGGAGGGGTTCAAGGCCAGGCTGGAGGGGGCTTGGAGCCACCTGGTTGTGTGGAAGGTGTTCCTGCCCAGGGCGCAGGGGGGCTGGAGCTTGGGGGTCTTTAAGGTCCCTTCCAACCCAAACCATTCTGTGATTTGAACTGCAGAGGTGAATGTCTGTGCCTGGCAGCAGAAAACCTGTTGAACTGACACATGGCTGCTCTAAAACACTTAATCTCTTGTTTTCTTGCTTGACTTTTGTCTTTATCCTAATCATCTTCCAGTAGCTCTTCCTAAATATAGTGAGTCTTGTGGAAA
Source organism: Jacana jacana (assembly GCA_013400555.1). Classification (NCBI taxonomy): domain Eukaryota; kingdom Metazoa; phylum Chordata; class Aves; order Charadriiformes; family Jacanidae; genus Jacana; species Jacana jacana. Next base: position 5,157 of record VZTM01006563.1, on the reverse strand, counting down.
GCTAGGATTTTTTAGCTGGAAGGTCCTTGGGCTGTGCTGGTGGCCTGTTGCTGGGACAGCTCTGTCTTGTTTTGCCTCTTAATTAAACCCAAAGGTGAGGTTTCATCATCATCATCTTTGATCTACCGAGGTTTGCTGGGCCCTGTAGGCTGGTGTGCTCTGGAGAAGGCTGACCCCCACCCGCAGCAGGACCAGGGTCCTGCCCCAGGGCTGAGGAGGTGACTCTGTTAATTAGAAGGGAAGACTGGAAGAGGAAAAGACCTTGTTCCCATTACAGGTGGGTGGGACAGCGTTTCTAGGAAGCTCTAACAAAGGAAGTTCAGTGTCTTGGCGTTGCCGAGGAGGAAGAATTAGGTGAGTGGCTGGAGGATTCTGGGATTTTGGAAGTGGTAGGAAGAACTCTGTAAAATGGTCCATAAAAGAGCACTCAGGAAAGTTAATCTGAATGTTGAAGCAAGTCTTTAATTTGGCTTGGCTGACTTCATCCGCCCGCTTCTACTCTGAGCGAAGGTGTCCATGCGGGACCTTAATGTCATCTAATAAAAGGACTTCAGGTCCTTAATTAGGTTAAGGGCTGGGTGTGTGTTTGCTTCCTGGAGCCATCTGAGGTGACCTGTGGCCGCAGAGCTGGGTGGCAGCAGCAGCAGGGATGTGACACCAGCCCAGGGGAAGGCGGATGGAGCAGGGACCCTCCAACGCCCAGCTTTCCCCTCCTGGGGGGTGACAGGGAGCTACGCCGCCACTGTGTCCGAGGTGGCAGACGACAAACCCCCCCAGCCCCTTGGCAGGCACAGCTCAGGAGGCGAGAAGGACCACATGTGGGGAGGTTTTGGGGGGGAAATAAGGCTGAAACATGCCACTTAACTCACGTGAGCGCTCGTTTTTCAGTTTGAGATCACGCCTTCAGCTTCAGACCATTTTGTGTGGAGATGGAAAAGCCTAAGCTCTGTAGTTTAAGAGTGTTCTGATTTGTGTAACCCGGCTTCTCGGGTTGTTCCTGCCTCGGTGTCCGACTTAACACGCTTCTCCTTACTTTTTCTTTCCACGTTTCCCAGAATTAATTGTGGAACTTCACAAATCCGTGATTAGCTGGAAGGAGAGCCTGGGATGGGGTTTTGGGGTGGTTTGTTTTAATCCAGGTTTATTTTATTCTCTTTTTGGGGGGGTGTGTGTGTAATGTTTCAAGCCCTGGTTTGCTCGGGTCCATCCGGGTGCACTCGTGGCTGCCTCGTGGGGTACCTGCTGCCAGTGGGGTCTGTGGATGAGCCCCGTGCTGTGGTGTGTGGTGACGTGGCACCCGAGGAGTTGGGTGATCTCCTGATGTCCAGCAAGATGGGGTTTATTGTTTCCTGATGAAGGTGGTTTCGGGGTCTGTACAACTCGGCCAGACGACACGGAGGGAGCGCTGTCGGCTCCAGGCACGTTCCTGCTTTTACTCGCCCTCATACGTAGCCCATCAGGGTTCAGGCTGTGATGAGGGTCTGTCAAAGCGCTTTGGACGGGCTCTAAAAGGCTCTGGAAGCTTCTCTCGGTGTGAGTTTCTCCATCTGGGCTGGAAAGAGCTTTTCTTCCTAGTGGATTTATAATTTATTTCTATTTTGGGGTGGTGGTGGTGGGTTTAACATCAGCATATCGTGGCGTAGTCTCTTCACTCCTGGGCTGAGAGGGTTTGGAAAGCTTTTAGGAGAGATGCTAAACTTTAACGGGCTTTCAAACCTTTTAACTCTTTCACTGCTAAATGTACATGTCTTGTTGGTGTAACCCTGGGGAAGTCGAGGTGGTTGATATTCCAGAGCCACACGGATGGAGTGGAGCATCTCCCATAGGAGGGAAGGCTGAGGGAGCTGGGTCTCTTGAGCTTGGAGGAGACTGAGGGGTGACCTCCTGAATGTTGGTAAATCTGGAAAGGGTGAGTGTCAGGAGGATGGAGCCAGGCTCTTCTCAGTGATGTCCAAGGATAGGACAAGGGGCAATGGGTGCAAACTGGAACAGAGGGGATTCCACTGAAATACAGAATCACAGAATCATTTAGGTTGGAAGAGACCCTTGGGATCATCAAGTCCAACCATCAGCCCCACTCTACAAATTCTCCCCTACACCATAGGAAGAAAGAACTTCACAGTGAGGGTGAGGGAACCCTGGCAGGGGCTGCCCAGGGAGGTGGTGGAGTCTCCTTCTCTGGAGACATCCCAAACCCTCCTGGAGGCGTTCCTGTGTGACCTGCTCTGGGTGTTCCTGCTCCAGCAGGGGGTTGGACTGGAGGAGCTTTCAAGGTCCCTTCCCATCCCTGAGATTCTGTGATACAACACCGTGTGATGACTCTGAAGAGGTTGCAATTCCAAAGCTTTATGTCACCCTTGCCAAGAGAAAAAAGTGCAATCCCAGTGCTGAGATTCAGTGGTGTTTCTGCTTTGGGCAGATTTGGGGGGTTTGGGGCTCACAGGAGGGTGACTCCTCACAGTGTAAGGGAATTAGGAGAGAGGAAGGGGTGGATTGTTGAAACGGGCAGTGTGACCACAGCAGTCTGCCATGAGGTTGCAGTTTGCTGGTTTGCTGTCCCAACGAAGGGCCAGCTTTCTGTTGGGAAAGCACCTCACACAGTGCCTTCTCACACCTAGAACTCTCATAGCTTCCCCCCTCCCCCCAAAATATCCACTATTTAACTCAAAACCGAACATCAGCTCCGACAACCCACAGCGAAGCCGTTCCGGGCCTGAACTGGCTGCGGTTTAGAGGTGGGGAAGGAGCGAAGTGGGGCCCATCCAGGTTCCATCTCGGGGTTTTCCTTTTCTGGAGTTGAAGGTTAATGTCTTTGGAGAGTGAAGTTTCCACCCGCTGGTGATGTGACCGTTTTATCCCTTTTCAGGTAGAAATGGCGCTTTCAGGAGGTTTTGTGTTTTCTCGCTTGGAACGTTGTGTATTTCAGCCAAACTTTTCCTTTTAAAAATCAAACAAAACCAAAAAAAGAGAGATAAGTGAAAAATCAAGCTGAGTATTGGGGTTTTTTTGGGGGGCAAAGAATGTTGGAGCTTTATGTTTCTTGAAGGTAACCCCTGTTATCAATTCTTGTTCCTTTAGGATGCTGTGACATCGAAGCCAGTGATCCAGTTTCAAGGAAGCCAAGGGGTAAGTGCCTGCAGGCTGCCTTGGGAAACGCTTCCCTGGCTGATATTTCTCATGTGAGTAAGGTCCGTGTGTGTCTGTCCGTCCTGGGGTCCCTTCAGAGGGGGGGACACTGATTCCTGATGGCAAGAGGTGTGAACTGGGGGGAAAAGAGTCTTTGCTCCTTCATTACGTGGATTCTCTCTTGAAAAGCTTCTCCCACCCACCCCACCCTCTTTATTTTCTACCCTCACTAAACCCATAGTGTCTCCAAGGTGCTGCCGGTGTTGCTGGGGGTGAAGTTTCATTTTCTCAAGCCAGGCTGTCGGGCTGGAGGGAGGGAAAGGAGGGTTGGGGGATGGCAGTGGTCCCCAAAAATCCGTGTCCCCAGGAAACCCCGCTCCTGGTGAACTCGGTGCAAGGTTTTGTGGGCACAAGTTATTGACAGCAGCCACACTCAGAGGCTGCTGCAACTTCCCCAAAGCTTTATTTACCTCGAGATCTAAATGACTGTGCAGCCTCTGTGAGTATCAAAAGGGGGTTTATATTTAGGTGTTTTATTTCTCTGACTTCTGCTCTGATGAGTGAACCCTCCCGAGGTATTTATAGACGCTTGGAACCGGGTCGGTTACTGACGGTGCTGAGATTTAATTGGCACTCTTTCTGGTAAAGTACTGCAACTCTTCAGTGAACTCGAGAAAGAGCATTTCTGTACCTTTTAGGTACAAAAAGGGGGTGTGTGTTTGGTGCCCTGCATAGGGAAGGGGAGTTTAATATCTTTTTTTCTTTTTTCCCAAGAATCTGAGCTGAACTCTAAATAACTTCTTAATTTCTTTTTGTGGCAGCACAATAAAACTTTGAAAAGTGCTTGAATTAAGTAGGCATTGAAGTCAAGCTCCTTCCTCCTTGCCCGTGTTTTAACCCTGCAACATTAGTCTCCCAGGTCCACAACGCCCTAACAAAGCACAGCAGGAAAGAGGTGATTGTTATCGTGGGTTCAGAAGAAAAATTACAAACCTTTTGGTCCTGGGAAATGAAGAAAGGAGCAGCTTCCTGGTTTTTTCTTTTTTAACCTTGTTTACAGTTCCCAGAAAGCTTAGATAAAAATCTGCAGCTGAAGTTGGGCAGTTGAACTTCACAAGGTGGGATGGTTTGTTGCTCTCAGATGAGCAAACGCCTTTGCACGTCACGAAGAAGCTACAAAGGCTGCAAACGCTCCCCCCCCTCCCAGCCTGTCCCTTTGTAGAGCACCTTGAGAGGATCTGCACCTCACTTTTCCTGCAAAGCTGCTTAAGTGCTCGAAATGCCTCTTCCCTTAATCTTCCTCCTCAAAGGAAAAGGCAGCAAAATGAATCAGAACGGCTTAAGATGCTCCACCGCCCTCAGCTGCCACGTCCCTGTCCCCTAAAAAGGACTCCAGGAAAGCTGGGGAGGGACTCTTGATGAGGGAGAGGACACCTAGGATGAGGGGAGAAGGGTTTGACACCAGAAGAGGGGAGATGGAGCTGAGCTGTGGGGAAAGAACATCTTTGGTGTGAGGGTGGGGAGAGCCTGGCCCAGGTTGCCCTGAGAAGCTGTGTCTGCCCCATCCCTGGAGGGGTTCAAGGCCAGGCTGGAGGGGGCTTGGAGCCACCTGGTGTGGTGGGAGGTGTCCCTGCCCAGGACAGGGTGGTTGGAACGTGATGATCTTTAAGGTCCCTTCCAATTCTAACCATTCTATGATTCTGTGGCAAGAAGCTGGCAGCTGTGTAGCCATCCTGGGTTTTATATGTAGTACCCGAATATGCCCCCATTGTGCCCGGCCTTAAGGAACTGGTGGTAGGACTTTAAATACTTTCTGGTGAGCCTCCTCTCAATTGGACTGAAAAGGTAATTTCAGTCATTTAACAAGCTCTGAAATTGAGATGATGACACAAACAGGTCTTTCTTTTTGGAACACACTTTGTTCTGTGATACCTTAAATTCCCCAATTCCCCCAGTCCTGTTTTGCTTCCCAGTTACTGGCGCTTCGGAGATTTCCCTTTAACTTCCACACAGCAGTGTGCCCAGGTGGCC
>VZTM01006562.1:71196-84052 GCA_013400555.1 Jacana jacana | reverse complement strand
TTCTCCCACGGTGTACGAAGCCGAAGTGCCGCTTCTGCTGCGGGGACCTGGGTGAAGAAGGCTGTCTGGGCTGATGCTAACAGAGCCGAAGAGCCTGATGAGGAAAGTAAGACTGCTTCTCCTAGTTTGGGTGCTGGCTCCACCTTTCCCAGAGATGCTGCTTCCCAGTCTAGTATAGGTGGAAAGCAAAGAAGGCTTCTTGGCAGGAAAGTGGGCCAGGAGAGGCTGGGGTCAGAGCCCAGGACGCGGGCAGACTTGCAGATGGAACTGCTGGTTGCTTGGCTTTGTGCTGCGTCGGGTTGTCCTGCAGAGTTGGGTCAGGCTGCATGGAAAAGCCGGCTCTGTTTTTATTCCCGGCTATTTTATTCTTGTGCTTTCGCCTTTGGAATTATTTAAGTCATTCAAGAGCCGGAGAGGAGGGTGGATGGTTCTATGTGGAATAAAGCAAGGGAAGGATGTTTAACCTGCCTGCTTTTCGCCATCGTTGTGTGTGTATCTAGAGAGAAAAATGCCAGCCGGGCTTTGTAACCTGCCAGTTTAAATTAATCTGAACTTCGTCGTAATCGCCTTGATTTGAACGCACCACGCAGAGTGCTTTTATTTATCCCTGGTCATATAAATCGGCCTCCCTAGTCGGTTTGAGCGAGGAGTAATGAAAAAGCTGGGTAAAAATATATTTTAAGTCTGGTTTTAGCCTTCGAGATGCCCTCGGGTAGGCATAAAAAATGATGGATTTTAATACAAAGCCATCTTGGATGGGCTTTGTCTTCAGCTAGGGGTTGATTTTATGTTTAAATATGTGAGGGTTTGTACAGTGAAAATACTGTGCTGTATGGATACTTGATGGGAAAATAAAAACGAAAGAGGAAGGACGAGTAAGGCACACACTCCGCCTGGTCAGATTCGGGGGATTTTGACCAAATTCCGTCGGCTTTTGCGGTGTGGACCTGACATGCTGATGTGTCCCGCTTTCTGTACGAAGTGATATTAACGTCGGCGTCCGTTGAAGAGTCGGGAAAGGGAAATAAGAGGGACGGCGAGCCGGTTTCCACCGGGGAAAGGGCAAGAGCAGCCATATTAGGCGTAGAGGGAGAGCTACTTTTACGGGTATCTTTGCGTGACATATGAGAGAGCAGACAAGAAGCCGTTCTTATAGAGCAGGCTGAGCCGTAGGTGGGCATAGGATTGCATCCTCAACTACAGTGCGTATTTTAACTCGTGTCAGACAACTAGTTCCCTATAAAGATTACACCAGGGCAGGTACGTTCATTATAATGTAGTTGTGAGGGTCCATCAAAATATGAAGTTGGGGCTTTGAAGTCGTTGATTTGACGACCCCAATATAGTGATACTTCCTGTACCCGCCCCCTGAAACAATCCTTGATGAAGAAATCTCTTTACTTCAGCGGGTTTCACGATATGTGAATAAGGATCTCCTATAAAGTTAGCAGTGTGGTACAGTAAAATCTGATGTGTTTCTTGGCGAGTTGGGCAAAATAAAATTAAATTTAAAAAAAAAAAAAAAAAGAAGAGAAGAAATACCTTTATAAATCACTGTTAAAATTCAATGTGCATTAGAGAGAACATTATATCCTATAAAATTCTATTTAGCTGAGAATCGCAGTCGATTACCTTGTCTTGAATTTCTGTGGCAATGTGGATCTTGGCATCACAGGAACAGTCTAACTACGGCGAGCTTGTCTCGGCTTTGAGGCATTTCACTCTCTGCAGCTTTCTGCGCTTAATCTATAGGGCACGTTATGTATCTCACAGCTCTGGTGTGTTGTTTGCATCCTGAATTTGTACACAGAAAAATACTCCTTTGTCAGAGGCAACGCGGTGGGATTTTTTTCCTCTCACTGAATATATTTCCTGGATTAACAAATCTAAGGTCAAGTTCAAGGCATCAGTTGTAGCAATACTTTTAAATGTAAGTCGACATTGGAATGTTTTGGCGGATTTTTTTATTATTATTATTACTTTAAAAAAAAAAATGTGTAGGGTAAAGTGACATTCCGGGCTTACGGGTGAACTTTGCATGGGAACGTTGTCTGAGATGTGGCCCTCCGAAGGGATAACCGCGCCGTTTTAATAGCACCGCACTTCCAAGGGATTGCCGGGGATGTTCCCTAAAGCGCTCTGATTCATTCCGCGTGAAATAAATCGGCATGAAAAAGGACTGGAACCTGTTTACTACAAACGGCGCTAATGACCCAGTTCTTTGCGTGTTTGGGTGAGAGTCGATGGAAAGTGTCTGAATTTCTCTATCGGGGGAATATAATCAGAGAAATTTGTTTTCGCGCTCGTTTTAAAACCCATCCGCTTGGTCTAGAAAACCTTCTCCCGCACTCTATTTTTGCAAGAAGTCCCTTGCACCTGTATCTGGATAGATGAAGGGGAAAAAAGAATGACTGGATGTGCGTTTTCATCTGTCGGACAAGCCTCGCAGAGCGTTCAAGGGTAGAAAAGGAGACATTTATGGTGGCATCATCAGTCAATCAATTTCTGTTATACTTGGCCGTTTGAGGAAAATACCTCCTTATGTCCCCCTTATTGTCAAATCTGCCTCTATTGTCTTGTAGGAGCAACGTATGAGCAGAAAATATAGACACAATTTTAGAGGGGTTCAGCGCCCCAAAGCCTGGGGCAAACAGGACTGGAGAAGCGGGGGGTGAGGAGACTCAGCATTGTGAGAAACTCCCCGCGCTTGTGAAGGCGCCGGGAGTCGGTTACAACAGCAAATCATTTGGCTGAGAAAGGGCAAGAAAATGGTTGTCGAAAAAGAGAAGTTATCTATCTGGAATAACTTTCCTCTTGGGGGGTGGGGTGATGTTGAATAAAAAGCACCACCACCACAAAAAACCAACAAGCCCCCGATATTTTGGCGGCTGCGGGAGTCAGTCTGCCTTCAGAGAAAGCCCTCGGATGTTCATCAGCGAAAAAGGATGCAAAATATCATGGTTGGGCGCCAACGAAGGGTAGATCTCTTCAGGTCCGTAGCCGTTTAATCCTAATGGCCAAACTGAACTGGAGGGTTGGAAGGAGGGAAAGAAACAAACACCCCCTGAAGCCTTTCCGCCTCAGGGACTTAGAAAGAAAGAGAGGGTGAGAGAGAAAATTAAAGGATTTCGGTAATTAATACTAAAAATCAACCTAAAACATTCTATGCCCAGATGAGCGCAGCCTTTTGAGAAGTTCAAGCCTCTGAAATAATGTAATGCCTATTAAATACAATGCAAAAAAAATCAGAATAACCTTGACTTGAGTCCTGTTTACATCTCCCCTTTCTCTTTACACGTATTCTGCAGTTTCTTGGTGAAATCGCAACAGTAGAGCTTCAGGTTTTGGTTGGACGATAAATAGTCTGTCCCATATCAGAGCACAGGGCTTCCATCTCGCCGATATCAAGAATCACCTATTACTTACACTATTTGAAAAATCTTAGTTAAATATTGTCACACTTCCTTCTATTGCAGTATTGGGGGAACATAGCCAGTTAAAAAAAAAAAAAAAGAGAAAAAGAAAAGCTGGCTATGTGTAGCTCCTTTCCACAAAGGACAAAACCAAAACGGCAAACAAAAATGAAGAAACGCCAGCTAAGAACTTCTGAGCCCCAAATATTTAAAATCCAAACAATAAGCACGCTTTTCTGAGGCTGCATTCCTGGCAAATTTTGCGAAGAATTATCGCCTTCTGGCCTTATTTTCATTGGAAAAGGTGGGAAGGGGGTGCGCTTTTCGTTGGCAACAACGTTGCGAATTCCCTAATATTAGGTTTTTCTAAACAAGCCTTTGTAGACTGTAATCAGCCCGCAAGTTTACAAAACCCTGTCCTAATTCCTGAGATATTTTCCCCTGCTCGAGCCGTAACACCCCTCACCCTTCCTATGCGAGAGAAGCAGCAGCGACTGAAGCCAGAAAACGTGTAATATTTTAATTAGCTCCCTTTGACGCAAATTCCTTTTAGCACACGTCTCTCCTGTTAATTACAGGCACCCGTGCTACTGGCAAGGTAAATGGTCGGCTTCAATTCCGCCTCCCCCCCCCCCAAGTAAAATAGGGTACAAAAAGACAACAATTTAAATACTATAGAACTTGACCTTTTGGAGACGAGCGGTAGTAAGTTAAACAGTTCCCTTCGCACGCCATCTGTATATATAAAAGCTAGGCTATGGAGGCGTCCTAGCTCTGTTTATATTCCTCCAAAGAAGAGATGTAGCCTTTTTCCCCTTTGCTTTGTTTAGCTTAGCTATGGGTAAATGTGCTCACAGTCTCCCCACCTCTTGGCCACGCTTGTCCTTTGCAAAAACGTCCTGCAGCAAAGCTCCCAAATTCAGAGCGGTTTTGCCCTCTCTAATCCGGCCGAAATACACGGCAAGGCGGAACGAATGCATTTTGCTTCTCCAAACGAAATGCCTGCCTTTGTTTATGTTGTTTTCGGTGAGGTTAGCGAGGGGAAGGCTCGATTTTCCCCCTTCCTCAACGCGGAAGTCCCAATTACTGTATTAAAGGAGCAATTCAACATTAGACCAAATAATCAACATTGATAATTGTGCTGAACACAGCAACTTAACAGCAGGCTCCCTGCAATTACCCACACATTCCGGGGCTTTAAGCGTACATTATCTCTGTTTCACTTAACAGCAAATAAAGCAGAGAACAGCCTGTGCCTTGGGTGTCTACTCGCTTCCAGACGGGCTTGCACCCCTCGCAGCCTTCCCTGTCACACTCCCCGCTCGTCCTGCAGGAGGAACCGGGAGGCGTTTTGGGGTCCCCATGCGTTGCAAACTCGCTGGAAGAAATAGACTGCTTGGTTTAGGGAAGGGGAGGGGGGGGAGGGAAACGTTGGAGGGGGAGGGTTGAAGACAGTTCAAGCCATTCAAAAGTAGGCATCGGGGCTGCACGTGTGCATGCTGTGCAAGCACACATATGCCCAGACACACGCACACCCACGCACAGGCACACACACGCCTATTTGCAGTTGCCTTCTCGCCCTTCTTGCCTTAATTTCCCTTTGTTTCCCAGAGGCAGCCCCGACCTCTGGCACGGCGGAGCCTCGCACGGCGCCACGGCCCCGGCTGCGGAGAGGAGCGGGAAAAAGCCCCGTACAAACCTGTGCCAGCTCTGCTCCCCAGTGCTAGCCCCAAGGTTTGAAATTTATTGAAATGCAAGAGGGGGGCTGCAGTGAGTCCGAGGAGGTGGTGTCCCGCGATTAAGCGCTGGGCAGCTCTGTCATGTCTGCTCTGACACAAGCTGAAGTTGACTGCCAAAGTGCTATAAAACCGCAGGTCAGTCTAGAACTGTTTTCGGTTCTCCTAGACGCGCCGTGTTCAATTATAGCCTTAAAAGCCCTAATACAAGTGCAAGAATTTGTTTGCCATCACACAGAGGCGGGGCGAGACTCTGCAATGGTGGCGCCTTTGTTATCTCAAAGTCACTGAAATCCTTATACATTCCTTTTTGTTTGAAGGGAGGGGTGTCTGCGTGTGTGCAGGGTATAGGGGAGAGATTTTTCTTCGACGGAATTGAAGATGGGGTGGTGTCACAAGGAAAATAAACATTGCCTGGGCAGCAAAAGGGGGCTTCCGACCCCCCCAATCCCACTCCACTCCCCACACACACGCCGGGGGGGGGGGTGAGGGATGGGGGGGGGGGTGTGTGGAAATAGCCAGCCCGAGTTCTTGCAGCCCCCACCTCAAATTAAAAAAAAAAAAGCGGAAGAGAGAGGGAAAACCCCCAAACCCTTTTACAGTCCCTAAACGACACTGCAGTCTTCTGCTAGCGGTTTTGACGACTTGCAATTTCTTTCTATCCCCTTTCCAGCAAATATGTCAAGCTGGAAGAGTAAATCATTAATTTCAAGTTCAGCTCGCAGACATGCAGCAAGCGTAAGAAGTTCTTACAGCAAACCAAAATAAAGAGTTCATTACAGGGATACGTCCAGAGCATTTGATTTGTGAACGGTAACCCTTGTAAAATAAGAAAAAGGCATATAAACATTAATACTAATAAATTAGTTTACTCCACTACAAAGTAATTACTTGATAATATTGAATTTACAGCTTGAATTCAAACGCAATGGTTAACAATAATGTAGGGAAAATACATAATGAGAATATTTTCTCTGTGCACAACATGATTAGATTTGTTATTGAGTCAGTTACGATAAGCTAAGCAATAAATAAACAAATCGATGTTGACATTTAAATACCGAAGATCTCCAGAATTTACTAGAGAACTTTCTCCGGATATATAAATACTTCTACAGCACTGGAGAGGAAGAGGGGGGGAAATCCAAATATTCTTTGCCTAACATTTTCTTTTCCCTTCCATTAGCCTCCAAAGTCCACGGGGGCATGGATCTTGAACTACATCTAATTTCCTAAGAGCACCGACTTCACAATAGCCTTTTGCCGGTCTGTTTTTCTATTTTGATGAAATCCAGCCGGAACCCAAATATTTCTTTTCTGAAATCGAGCATCAGAATAGCAAAAAAATATTTTTTCCGAGAGCCTAGGGATGTCCGTGCCTCAAAAGGTGCTGTATTCTTTGGCGTATTTCTCTGTTTTCTTTGGCTCTGCTCATTCGGTGGGGTGTGCATTTTTATTGGCAGAGAAGTACTTTTTAGTCTCTGCCCTGTACAATCCGCTTTCTATATCATCCCTTTCAAGCAACAATAGTAAAAGTTTAACCACGTTTTTAAAATAGGTCTCCCTGGGTCTCAGCCTTCAGCGACGGTACGAGGCAAAAAGGAAAGGATCTTGGTACGGCAAGTTTGTTCCTAGGGGTTAGCAGTATGTCAAATCATTTTAACTAGGCTTCTGGCAATTAAACTCGGAGTATTTGTCAAGCTGGAGTAGCCCAACATCCACTGGTTTTCCAAGTATTTAGCGGCAGCGTTGAGGCGGAGAGATCAGCAAACACTCTTTAGCTCCGTGGTCTGCGATTTAGAGAGTTTTCTGGCGTGGTGAGTAAGGAGGGTTTGGAGGGGGTGAGGACAGAGAACCTGCGTCCTGGGAACCCGACATTGTTAACTACCTCCAGCAAAGCTTGGCTGAAGCCGCGCCGGGTATTTGAGGTTAATATGTAAGTAAGGGAAGGAAGACACTAAGCGCTTCGGAAGTGAACATGAATGCAAGCATGTAATCTATTCACCATGAAAATCAGTACAGACTTGACCCTGGCACATTCTTCCTAGTAAGGTTTCCAGAAAAACCCTGCGGGGCGAGGGTTTTTTTTCTTTTTTTTTTTTTTTCTTTTTTCGGGGGGTGTGGGGAAGACCAAACCGAACCAAAGCAAACTACAATAAAATTAAAATTTAAAAAAAAAAAAAAAAAGGAAGAAAGGAAAGAAAAAAAAACATCGACAAAAACCAAAATAAAGCCACCGGCCGATTTCTTCAGGAGCGTTTCCTAGTCGGAAGCAGCTTTCCAGAAGAAACTGTGCCTGCATCTCTCCTTGTGCCCTCCTTCTTGGAGCCTGCCAGCGAGCCGCCGACCGCCCCAGCAAGCGCACAGACAAACAGAAAGGTCTCACCTAACCCTTGAGGGGGGGATTGCTAAGCCTCTCTGCTCCAGAGCCGGCGGGTGCCGGGCGGCTCGGTCTGGGGCAGTGGCAAGGCGGCTTTGTGTCCTCTAAGGCTACCCCCGGCCAACCTGCGCTCGGCTCGCCCTTAGGAGCTGGCGACGAGCTGTTGCTTCCCCCCGCGATGGCCACAAAGGGAGCGGGGCCCGGACCCGCCGCTCGTCAATGTCAACGTCGGGCCACGTGACCGCACCTCCCTGCCGCCGCCGGGGAGAGCTTTCCACGTCAGCTTACGTCTCCCCATCTCTTACTTCACGGATCTGCTTCAAAGAGGCAGCTGCGTTAGAGAATCATGTTAAGCTCAGCTAATGCGGAGAAGCCGAGGTAGCCCTAATGATGGATTTTGATGAGCGTGTTCCTTGTTCCTCTAACATGTATTTGCCAAGTTGTACTTACTACGTCTCGGGTCCTGATTTTTCCAGCCTCCCTTCTTTTTTGCCCCAGACCCCGTCTTCTCGCCCTATGACATACTCCTACTCCTCCAACCTACCCCAGGTCCAACCTGTGAGAGAAGTTACCTTCAGGGAATATGCCATTGATCCCTCCAGTAAATGGCACCCCAGGAACAATCTGCCCCACTGCTACTCCGCAGAGGAGATCATGCACAGAGACTGCTTGCCTGCCACCAACACTGCTAGCATGGGCGAGATGTTCGGCAAAAACACAGCTAACGTCTACCACCCCAGCACCAACGTCTCCTCCAATTTCTATAGCACGGTGGGCAGGAACGGGGTCCTACCCCAGGCTTTCGACCAGTTTTTCGAGACGGCTTATGGCACGGCGGAAAACCTGGCCTCGGCGGACTACCCGGTAGACAAGAGTGGCGAGAAGGCGCCCGCGGCCGCCGGGGCGGCGGCGGCAACTTCAAGTTCGGAGGGCGGCTGCGGCAGGGCGGCGGCGGCGGAGAAGGAGAGGCGGAGGCGGCCGGAGAGCAGCAGCAGCCCCGAGTCATCTTCCGGCAACAATGAGGAGAAATCCGGCAGCTCCAGTACGTATAAAGGCAGCGCCCGAGCGCTTTTAGGAAAGGCAGCTTGAAATCTAGCGCACCGCCGCTGTTAAATTTTTATATGCTGTTTTATAAGCATATAAGGTTTATGAAGGGCCTTTAGATTTCCCCCAACAAAACTTTGTTATAAAAGGCGAGATCACGTGTTTAGTGCTGAAATTGGCCGTGAAATACCCACCGGGCAATGGATGCCTTAAAAAATTTTTTCTTTCTCCTTCCTTTTTTTTTTTTTTTTAATAATAATAAAAAAGAGCTCTGTGGTCAACCCTCGAAAATATAATAACGTACGTTCAGTGCCTGTAAATTCGGCAAAAAAAAGGAGATCCCTACTCCTTTGATATCAATGTAATCCAGTGATTTTATAAAAGCCATGTGTTGCACCAGGAGTCCAGTTAGGAGCTGAATTCAAAGCCTTCGCCGTTTTAACGATTGTACTAGAATAGCGTTTAACAGATAAAGTAGCCGCCTGAACTGTAGCAATATATTAAAAGAAACAAATTAACCTAAAGCTGGCCTTTTTGTCTAAAGGAAGCCATTTTACTAAGGCACTGTGGCAATTACGTGTTGCCTTCTGTCCAACAGTTTGTTACTTACAATTGTTATTCAATCTGTCAAATGCTGATTTTTTTATGTGGGCTTTTTAAAAGGCAAAGCTAGTATACGGCTGGGGGAAAAAATACCTCGACAATGAACTGTACCAGAAAAGGGAAGTTTTTAAAGGAATAGCAGCTATGTTTAATGTAAAGAGCTCCTGAACCTTGAAACCTTTATATTCTGCTTAATGAACTTTAAAACCGTAATGGCTAATCGAGAGAATACCTCGATGCGGTGGAGAGCGTGCTTTAAAAAAGCCGGCTGGGAGGGGGGAGTGAGGCGCCTTAGTACCGGGCTCTAGGGCTTTTCCTCTGCTGAGGACCTAGAGCTGGGCTTAGTCTGGGCAACGAGGGCGAGATCCAGACGGGTCCGGGTTCGGGGAGGGCTGGGCACTGGGTCCCCCGACCCGCTGCCGCGGTGCCTGCTGCAGGCAGCCAGGTGATGGCTGCCCCCGCGGCAGCTCCCTGTGCCTGGCGCCCGGCGGAGCAGCTTACAAAGGCTTTCCTCCAGCTCGTGAAATCCGCAGGAACCCCCCGCCACCACCCCTTCCTCCGGCCGCCCTCCCCGCGGAGGCAGAGAGGCCAGATCCCCGCGTCTCGGCGGGGGTTTCGCCCTGCCCGCTGCCCGGGGCCGCCACGGGTGTCGGTCCCAGGCTACCCGTACCGGGCAAGGCGGAGGGCTGGCCACCAGCCTCAAATCTGCCAACGCCGGCCCCGAGCGGGCAAAACGCGTCTTTTCCATATCAATGTGTTTTGCCTGAGTGCGTGTGTGTCCCCACACCCCTCCTCAGCCACTGCCGGCGGCCACTGCCGGGTCTCAAACGCTTCTGCCTTTTTTCACTCCACAGGTGGACAACGTACCCGTAAAAAGAGATGCCCATACACCAAATATCAGATTAGAGAGTTAGAAAGAGAATTCTTCTTCAGTGTCTACATAAACAAAGAGAAACGCCTCCAGCTCTCCCGAATGCTCAATCTGACCGACCGCCAAGTGAAAATATGGTTTCAGAACAGAAGAATGAAAGAAAAAAAAATTAACAGGGACCGATTACAATATTACTCAGCTAATCCACTACTTTAAAACTCATAGCATTTTTCAAGACGAGATTAAATTCAGATTTCGCCCTTGACAAGGTCAAGCCACGGGGTTATGTGGAGGAAGGAGGTGTGTATCTGACGGGACTAGAAGAATCCAAGGTTTTACATACATGTAAATCTACTCTGGAACTTCAACGATGATTTTTATATATATATATATATCCGTGTATATATATATATATATATATTTACATATCAACTGGAATCCATTTGATTTTGACACACATGGCATCCATTTCTAAACGTGCACGTCACCTCTGAGTGCAAAATCCATACCTCTTACCTTTCCAGGCACTGCGGCTCACCCTGCTACTGCTTTCGGCAGGCACAGGCGGGGACGGCACCCCTCCATCCCCGGACTCGCCCACCCCCGGCCCTCTCTCGCCCCTGTGCTGCTGCGGAACAGCTGTCTGGAGATTGCCAGGTCGAGCTCACACAACCAGGACCACTGCAGAATATAAACTCTGAGAGATAATCTTTTGTTCTTCCGTAGCGGAAAATGTCTAGGTTAGAGGCAGTGCTCCATTGCCCATGGGTTTGAAAGGAGAATTTAAGGGGACGGGGACGGGGGTCTGACAGACACACAGAACTAAAGGGAAGGTGGTGGTGGTGGGAATGACATGTCTACACCTTCACGAGGCCAACCGCCTATTACAGTTGTAATACGGATGTAGTGATGGGTACAGTAGTGTTTCCTTTGGGGGTATGGGGAGGGAGGGGATGGCGAGAAGAAAGAGAAATAAATGAAAGACTTAATTATTTACTTTAAAAAAAATCAGGTATAAATTCGCCATGTATCGTAACGAAACAATCACTGAAAAAAAAAATTTAGCAAATTTTAATTAGCTCTTGTTTTATTTATGACAACTGACTATGCGTTGCCGTCTTTTCGGAGACAAATCATATTTAAGTACTAAAAATAAAACGGCAAAAAAAAAGTGTGATTTTCAGCCTTTTAAAAGAAACAACTCCATAAAGGAAACCACCCTTCTGGCTTCTGGCTCACAAACTTTCTTCAGGAAATACCTGTGGAGAACGACAGTTTAGCAAATACCACACCACAACACTTAATTGAAACTTGGAGTTGTGCAATGCACTAACACATTGGATCATTAAAATAACTCGATCGCATGTTCGTTTAAAGGTGACTAGTGAGGAGTTTAAACAGAAGCCAAACAATGTAAATATAGTAATTTTGTTGTTGTCTACTTTAAATGTCACGAGCTCTACTTTGTCGCCCAGTCGATATATGCAAAGAATGGAGAGTTGTTCGGAGTTATTTTAAATATCTATAAATATATATATTTCCCTGCAGGAACCAAAGCGTGAAAAAAAAAGCAATTAAAAAAAAAAAAAGGAAAGAGAAAAAAAAAGGAAAATATTTAAAATTCTATATCAGTTTACAAAGGATACGGTGTTCTATCATTAAGGTAATTCGCTATTGAGAATATCTGAATGTATATTTCATACAGGAATGGTGTTTTACAAGACTTGTAAATAATAATAAAAAAGAGCCCATCACCTATTTTGTTCGAATGCCTTTTTTTTTTCCCTGTTATGTTTTTGTTGTTGTTGTTGTTGTTGTTCCTTTGGGACTAAAGGGTGCGGGGTTTCTTTACATGTGCAACAAAGTGGTGATAAGAATGTTTTTTGATTAAGGAATTTACCAAATGGACGTAATTTCTTTGACACGGTCACAAAATGCAGTATCTTTATATGACATCACTGATTTCAATATGTATCATCTATATGTATATACAGTTTTCTTTTAATATGCGAAAGTATTTGGTTGCATGTATACAGTGGAACAGCGCACAAGGAAAATAATAAAAAAAATAATAAAAAAAAGGAAACTTTATATTTTTACTCTGGTGTTACGTTCCTGCATGTTCTTTTATCCCATGTAACTCTGGGACCCGAAATTCCTCGTGACCTTGTTCAGTCATTTGGGGCGAATTATTCTTCTTTTGTGAACTTCGTCGTTAAATCTTGCCTGCAGTTAACAAGTGAACCTCGGCGTGTTCAAGCATCGTTTCAAGGGGTCATAGGAAAATGAAGTGTGTTCATAGCTAGCTACGTGTTAGGCCTTTTCCTCTTCCTGCCAACGCCGGCAGGGCAAGGTCCTATGCTCCAGGGTCTGATGTGACATTGCTGTTTGCTCCCGGCCACGTGTGTCCAGGAGAGCTGCTCGGGAAATATTTGTGGCGTCGATAGCTTTTGGGGCAGATTTTATAAGCCAGACGACCAAAGAGAAGATCCAGCCCAGGCGATGGATGTGGCCAGAAGCCTGAGAACCCTTAGAAAATTGCNAAAGTTAGTAGGGAGGGGGGAAAGAAAACCCCAAACAATAGCTCAGATAGGAATGTGTTTTGGGAAGAGTGCTTGAATCTTTCATGTTGACCCTAATCCTAATCAGGAAAAGAAAGTACATTCTGTTTTCGCATTGTTTACTGGCTTTGAACTTCTGTATTGCTTGGACATCACCCATAACCTTGAGGTGAAGGACTAACTGACTTTGGGCCTTTGTTGACAAACCACCTCCCAGCCACCCAGCCAGACAACGTCTACCCAAAGGA
>VZTM01006562.1:19516-32449 GCA_013400555.1 Jacana jacana | reverse complement strand
GGCGGCGCGCCCCGGGCCGCCCGCGCCCTCCCAGCTCCCCCACCAGTGCACGAGTTTACCTCTAGAGGTCATCAGGCAGGATTTACGACTGGACAACAAAAGCACGTGATGTGAAGCCGTACCCCATATTTGGGTGCCTACGTAGGAGGGAACCAAGTACATGTCCCAGTCATTTCCATAATTCATCATAAATTGTGCAAGGGTGCTATAGACGCACAAAACGACCAAGAGCCACAAATCAAGCACACATATCAAAAAACAAATGAGCTCTTATTTTGTAAACTCATTTTGCGGTCGCTATCCAAATGGCCCGGACTACCAGTTACATAATTATGGAGATCACAGCTCGGTGAGCGAGCAATACAGGGACTCCGCCAGCATGCACTCCGGCAGGTACGGATACGGCTACAATGGCATGGACCTCAGCGTCGGGCGCTCTGCTTCCACCCACTTTGGTGCCAATGAGAGACCCCGCAGTTACCCGGCCAACACCACCTCTGCCTCGACAGAGCCCAGGTACAACCAGCCCGCGGCGGCTTCCCACTCGCCTCCCCCTGACCCTCTGCCCTGCACCGCCGTGGCCGGTTCGCCTGTCAGCGAGAGTCACCACGGGGTGAAAAACTCCCTCGCCAACTCCACCAGCACTTCGTCCAATTCCAGCAGCAACACGCACATCAGCAGAGACGGGGTTGGCACCTCGTCTGGGACTGAGGAAGACACTCCAGCAAGCAGCGAGCAGGCAAGTGCCCCGACCGACCAAAGCACAGCCCAGCCTTCACAGCCCCAGATCTACCCCTGGATGCGAAAACTGCACATAAGTCATGGTAAAGCAAATACCCTCTTCTTTCTTTATTTCTCTGGAGGAAAAGGAGGATTTAATGTAAACCGGGTGGCTGCGCCGAGCAAGGTCGGGGAGAGGGGGAAAGGAGGGCGTGAGAGCGGGCAAGCCTCTGCGCACAGCACAACTCTGCTCGCAGGGAAGCACGCTCTCTTCTCTGAGCGAGTCCCCCCCAAAAGAAAAAGNGGTGGGGGGGGTGGGGGGTGGCGCGAGTCGCCCCAAACTCCGAGGAGAGGGTTTGAGGGGCACAGGGAAGCGGAGCAACTTTCAGCCCCGGGTACCTGCCCTGCCCTCGCTGGTGAGGGAGCAGCCGGGGGCTCGCTGCCTCCCTGAGCCTTCCCCAGCTGAGCCGTGGGAAAAGGCTGCACGCTTCAGCTTTGCTTTCCCAGCCCTGCAAACACAGCTAGCAGCAGATGTATCCTCCCAACCAGCTTATCTGGGGAAGGCGTATGTGTGTGTGTGTGAGTGTGTGTGTATGTGTGTGTGCAGGATTAGCCTTCAAAGATTGAAAAAAAAAAATAAAATAAAAAAATCGAACCCCAAATCCAAGCAAAAACTTACCGAGACCACCAAATCCCCCTCCCCCAAGGCTTTCCTAAAAGGGGCTGGAGGGGGAAACTTGTTGAGCCTTTATCCAAGCCAGAAACAAAACCAAACAGGACTGAGAATAACGGTCCTGGTCGCTGGTAGCTGCAATAAGACACGAAGGCTCCGAGTGGCTGCTGAGAATCTAAATCATGTACTTTTCTCTTCCAGNCCCCCCAAAAAAAAAAAAAAATAAAAAAATAAAATAAATAAAAAAAAAAAAGGACGCCCGACCCCCAAAACACAGCCCGCCCGGCTCCCAGCGCCGACCCCGGCGGGCAGCGGGGGAGCAAAAGGCGCCTTCCTGAAGGGGAGATCGGGAGCAGGGGCTGCTCCCGGCTCTCCTCTGGAAGGGGGAATCCTCCAGTGGGAACGGCGCGGCTGACCCCATTTATTTCGCCGAGCCATATTAAGAAGAGAATAGGAGAGGGCGAGGAGGGCAGTTNAAAAAAAAAAATAAAATAAAAAAATCGAACCCCAAATCCAAGCAAAAACTTACCGAGACCACCAAATCCCCCTCCCCCAAGGCTTTCCTAAAAGGGGCTGGAGGGGGAAACTTGTTGAGCCTTTATCCAAGCCAGAAACAAAACCAAACAGGACTGAGAATAACGGTCCTGGTCGCTGGTAGCTGCAATAAGACACGAAGGCTCCGAGTGGCTGCTGAGAATCTAAATCATGTACTTTTCTCTTCCAGACAACATAGGGGGACCAGAAGGGAAAAGGGCTCGGACTGCTTACACCCGCTATCAGACCTTGGAGCTGGAAAAGGAATTTCACTTCAATAGATACCTGACCCGCAGAAGAAGGATTGAAATAGCACATGCTCTTTGCCTCTCAGAGAGACAAATAAAGATCTGGTTCCAAAACAGGAGAATGAAATGGAAAAAGGATAATAAGCTGAAAAGTATGAGCATGGCAGCTGCAGGAGGGGCATTCCGTCCCTAAGCGTTTGATCAATTAAAAGTACTGAGCAGTATTAGTGACCCTGCGTCTCATGTCAGTACTAAGTTGACTTTCTAAAACTTCCTTGTGTTACTTCTGTGAAGAAACCCTGTTCTTGTCGCCCTTATTCATCTTTTAATCATGAGCCTGTTTATTACCATTCTCTCGCGTGTATAAGTAGATCTGCTTTTATCGTACATTTCTTTGTCTTGAATGGCTTTGTCTTGAAAAAATAATAGATGTTTTAACTTATTTATATGAAGCGAGCTGTGTTACTTGAAGTAACTGTTAAAACAAAACTAAGCAAAAAAGAACAAAAAAAAAAAGGTTAAAAAAAAAAAAGGAGAGAGAGAAAGAAACCCTCCCCCGGTTTAGTACAAATGTTATGTGTTGCACTCAACCTGCTTAACTGTGCATGTGTGGTCAAGTGTTAATGTCTGTATAGCTCCAAGCTGTTAAAAATATTTTTATTCAAACTACCTATATAATTCCTGTGTAATTAATGCTGTTGTAGAGGTGAAATGATGAAATCAACTGAACTTGTCCTACGTGTAGTGAATAGTGAATCTGTGACGAAAACTGTGATTCCAAGCAGTATGTCCTTGCTGTGCCTTTGTATATGACTCTTTGCACGAACTCTTAGAAGTGGCTCTTATTAAGCGCAGCTTCTGTGATGTATGTTTTTTGTGAACAAAGTTACAAATATAGTCAAAGTCTGGCTGTTTGAGCAAACTGTGATCAGCTTTTTTTTTTTTTTGTATTTGTTTTTAAAAAAAACTGACTGGAAATCAACAAAAAAAAATAAACTTTCTATTGTAAAGTTTTCGTGATCTGGTTTGTGCAAAGCAAGAAGTTGTGCTTCCTGATTTGCCTCTGAAAAATATATTAACCCGTGCAGAGTTTGTAATAATATTTTACCTGGCTCCTGCTGCACGTTGCAAATGGTAGACGCTGCGGTTGCCCGCTACCAATATTTTTAATTGAAAGTTTGACCATAAGTACCTCCTTCCTACTTTCTCGCTAGGTGGAAAGCTGTGCGTCGCAGGACCACAATCAACACCCTTTGTGGGTGAATCAACTGTTAGCTGTTTGCTGATGGTTCAAAAAACAAAAACAAAAACAAAAACGACGCCAAAACCAAAATATGGGCTTTGTTAAAACACGCTGCTGACTCCAAGACGTGTTTGCATCGCTCTAGAATTTCTCTGTGGTTTCATTAAGTATATTTGCAGGACAGCCACGTCCGAGCCCTCTGCGCCTATTAGTAGCCCTCGCTAGCCACATTCCCAGTTTTCACCCTTTAAAGATTTTTGATTTTCTTCGCTACGATTAGTTTGCTATAAACGTAATGTTACTTACCCCGTCAGAGCTTGAATGGTTAACTCTTCTGAGCTTCTAAGAGCAACTAAAGATTTGCACATTTACTGACTGGTTACATTGATGCCTTCCCTTAAAAGTTATAAAACAGTAAACTTTATAAGCCTCAGTTCCGGCTATATGACATTTGGGTGCCAAATGAATAGGGTTTTGTCTATGAATTAGATCGTAAAATCATCCATAGCACAGACAGATAGGCTCACTGGCTATAAAAAGTCACGTGGTGCCATTAAAGTAAGTTTTATGGTTTTGGGGAGTTGACATCCAACATTATATACCACATAACATATAATCTCACTGACGCTGGACTTCATTTGACTCTTTTGCAGGCTACGTGTGCCTCCTGGCCATTCAAATTGTCAGGTTTAGGGACAGAAGTATCCAAACCACAAGTTCTCAATACTGTATGAAAAATGGCTCCTTGCAAGTCAAAGGTAAGTTTTGTGCACAAGTTCCTTAAAGTTTATTTGTACAGTGGGGAAGCCGAGGCTGCCGCTCTCTCTCGCTGCCTCTCGCCTTTCTCTTTCTTTCTCTTTCTCTTTCCCTTTCCCTTCCTCTCCGCCTGGAGCTTTTCAGGACGGTCCCAACGAGCCCGAGAGGCAGGATCAACCACTAATGATCCAGGTTGCGCTGCAGATCCCCCCCATCCCTTCACTCGCAGCAGCTAGCTCTCTATTTTAACGATCAAATCAAAGTAAACCACAATAAGCGACTTTGGCAGAGATGGATTTTGGGGCCTAGCTTTAATCACTTTGACTACCGCAGAAGATAATTACTTCCTTTGCTCCAATAGACTCTCCAAGTTTGGAGAGGTTTTGTTTAGCAAGGAGTAGTTACTGCAGGCGATTAAAAAAAGGGGGAAACAAAATAGATAGGGCTTGATATTATCTGGGCAGTGTCTTATGTAGGCATGATAGAGTTGGAGGCGTGCTGATATGGTAATAATCTTTGGATTGGTGAAATATGTTACACATCAGATCTGCTATTCTAATGACATGGACTGTACTGGTGTACCTAAGATTCCTGTTTTCTGCATTGGGTTGTGCAGAAAGCCTTGGCTATGTATATATGTCTTTCTGAGAGTGTGTAGTGTGTTGTGGGACCCATATTTGTAACATTGCTGTAACTTTTTACACATCCTATATGTAACTGCGTGAATATAAATACATTAAAATTGTGTGTGTGCATGCGTGCGTGCATGTGCAAATCGGTATGTATGCCTGTATAAAGCCATGCACGTGCATATGTGTGCCTAATATCGGTGTATTTATGTATACAAAGGATGTATGCATGTGTATACATATATACGTTCCTGTGTCTTTTTTTTTTTTTTTTTTTTTTAAAGCGAACCAATTGACTGTAACTTGTAGCATTAATACAAGAGACTACAGGTCATTAGAGTGCTGCAAATTATGAAATACGGGCTTGGTTTATTGAAGATTGTAAATATCCCCCCAGCTCTGCTCTCTCCCTCTCTGCCTTATATTGCTGGCTGCCATTGTGGGGTAGGCCCCAGCTGCGTGTTTACTTCAACATTCTTTTTATTTAAGTGGACTGTTCTCACTAGAGTGTGATTACTCAGCAATAAACTTTATGGCCGGATTTAACTTTAGTCTTTGAATTACCAGGACTTGAATGAAAGGGTGAAAGGAACTCTGTCTTTCTCTGGGTAGCATTAAGGCCTGATCCTTATCCTCAGAGCTGTTACTTAGGCGAGTGATCCCGGGGGGGTGGGGGGTCAGAACAGCTATTCGGAAGGTAGAGAAGAGATTTGAGAATTGCCTAAAAAAAAAAAAAAAAGCGATATATAGACATTCACACATATGTATGTGAACTGGTTGTTATCTCTTTCTCTGCTCAGGTTTGGAGTAGCAGGGATTCAGCAGATCGCATTGTTTTCCTTCATGTGTCATAAAGTCGGGTTTGCAAAAGAACGGGGCGGTTTGATGCGAGCTGGGAGATGGGCTTTGTTTTATTTCGCTAGTATTGTCCCATTTGAATGTTGCGGTTTAGGGTGTCTCTGCTAGTGCGGGCAAAAGTGAGAGAAAGGCACAGGGGTACAGGAGGGTAAGATCGTTGTGTACCTCTGCATGGTCCGCACACTGCCGACTGATTCCTATTTTTAGTGTATTTGCCGTTAACGTTAAAGAAACAGCATTATATAAGGTTGGCTCAGCACAAAGACCTCACAGTTTTACAAATATTGAATATTTAGAGTCAAGACCCTGTGTAAGATAAATGGAGACCGAAGCCTTTGTGTCTGTGTATCTTCCTAAGAACACTAAACAAACACATATGCATATACTTTATATTAAAAAAAAAATAGGAAAGGCTTTAGAAGTGGATATCCAAATGTACATTTGAAAATAATTTCCGCAATAAACAGCTGGAGATTTTATAATACACTAGCTGTCACATTTTCGTCGATAGGAATACCAGAAAATTACATATGATAGGCGTGTATTATATTATATGCCATAAAATTTTATAGTTTGTGGGAAAGGCATGAAAACCCTTTAAAAGTTTGAGCTTCATTTATGTGCGAGTCCCTTTCCAAATAAAATCTTTCACTTGTAAATGGGAATGATACTAGACACAAACCATTCGCGATTACTCAGTATTCAACAACACTGCGAGATCTGAATTATCTGGTGAATACACAAACACAGGCACACCCGTTGGACTAGTATTTTAGGAACCTGGATATCATCGCGGATTGTAATTTTTCACTGTCTAGAGCGAAAAGATCTGCTCCTATCTATTTTCACACTTCTCAGTGTGGCTTCTGGAGCATATTCCACGTAAAGCAATGCATAGAGATTCAAGAACTACGGAAAAGAAAATTATCCCCAAACGCCCAAGCGTACAAACCTGCCCGTACTGCAAGAAACTCTTTAACAACAACAGAAAGTTATCTAGAAATGACAACTTCTCCATATTTCTGGCCCTGCCCAGTCCTAAGCAGGACAGTTGAAGCCATTCAAATCCAGAAACGCATTAGGATTTTCTAATCCGCTTTCAAATTTGAAATTCAAACAACACCAGACTGCTGAACTCTACCAAAATATTCTCGGGTCTTAATTGTTTTCCGAGGGAAATTGTCATGAAGAATAATCGCTGGGAATCAAGAGCGGGGTCTTATCTGCGCACATTATTTTTCTCCTGTGTTTGGGGGATTAATGGAAGCAAGTTTGTTTTACTTTAGGCGTGGCAAGTGGCGTCCTGCTATTTGAAATATAGTTTACCCAATCCTTTGAAAGAAATACTTGAGTGCAGTGTGTCATGTCTAAGCGTAAGGCCAATTAAAGATTAGGCAACTCTCTTAATGTGTGTAACTAGCGACTATGCAAGGCATAACTTTCTCTAAACCAGAAGTATAACAATCCGATGGAAAGTCATCCGTAAATTACAGCTCTGCAGCCTTGTCTAAGCCCTGCGAACGCCCTAATTGCAGAACATTACGGGGAAATTATTATTCTGCCATTTCCTTACGTTTAATAAGTGTGTATCTGTGGAAGGGTGACAATAGAGGGGTTTGCAATCTGCTCCATGGGAAATTGAACGGAACAGAGCATGAGGGGCGGATCACGAGGTTTCGATTTCAAACCCTGGATACTCGAGCAATTCCTTTTCCCTCCCCGCAAATACAGTTTTAACGCATTAAATGCAGACAAAAGTAAATCTCCTGACCAAGTTAAGACATCGCTTTGCCTTCTTAGCTCTTTCTCTTTTCTGCCCTGAAAGTCTGCCCAATTTGTTGCTAGAGTTGCTAGCCAGAGCGCAAAAATACAGCCCAGGCGGCTGGTCATCTTTGAAAATATTATCCCTTTCAAATTAAAGCGTCCTCACTAATGTCACTCTGGAAGGCAAATACTCATGGACCATCACAGTCACATGTTCCTGTAGCTACACGCGCAAACAATATCACATCTCACAGAGAGAACGTGTAAAATTTGCAAGGATTTCACCTTATAGCACGCATAAGGAATCTTTCCTATATCCCCTCCCCCAAAAAAATGTCTTTTCAATAATAATATTTGCTATGAAGGTTATTGGGTAATTATTGCAATTTTGTGGAACAGTCCTTGCTTGAGGTGAAGTCTGTCTCTGGATAACAAATGGCAGCCCGTGCAGTTCACTGCCAGGTTAAGTAAATGCAGAAAAGATAAATCTGCACACCCTAGGAATCACCAGCAGAGCTCGCTTTAGACCAAGTTCACAGTCAACTCGTTTGCCTAGACAAGGCTTCGCAAACAATTAAGAGTTGTTTCTTTATGTTTAAATTCAAGGAGAAATGACTAAGACCCTCGCAGCAGAGAGCTGCAGCTTTTCCCCCAACGCTCGTCGTTACCTCCTTTCCAACCTCACGCCCAGAACTTACCCAGCATTTCACCTGCAATTGTAACCATATAGCGCCTTTGAGTAACAGGCTTCCCTCCAACGCTGCCGAAAGGCTGTGCAAGCTGATTTATCAGCACTTTACAAAGCTGAGAGGTTAAAGAAAAGGGGGTGAAAAAACGAAAAAGAAGAAAGAAAGAAAAAAAAAAAGCAATAATTAAAAATGCAAAAGTATCCGATTTCTCAACAGCAAGAAGAAGGAAAAAGAAAGAAAGAAAAAAAGATAGAGAGGGGAAAAAAAAGCCCTTAGAAAGCTAGGGGAAACGACAGAACTATTGAAACAAACAGTGCGAGTCTCTTACTCCTAAAAGAAGCTGCATAGCTTTTGTATATCTTTGTGGTTAAGGGCGTTACAACTGCAGGTCAAAAAGTTGAGGGTCAAAAGTTTACGTTTTGCACCACTCTTAGTCATTCGCCCAGACAGAGTTTGATGTCAATGTTATAGCCGAGATCTTGACTATCAGCACAAAAGATAAAATAGCTTTGAGTTACGTGTGTATCACAGTATGGACTCCAGGTGAACCCTACTGGCTGAATGACCTCAATTACCGAGGAAAGGATAGAAAATTCCTCTTTTCAAGAGTAATACACGTTGTATTTCATCTTGAATTATCGGCCACATTTGTGTCTGAATATCTCGCGTTCGGCTGCGGCAGGTAAACACGTGCGGTACCCCCACAGCAGCCGCCGATGCTGCCTCCTCAGAGCGCCAGGTAGCGAAATGTTTCGCCCTTGTTTATTATAGAATAACCTGCTTTAAGAGGTTTAATGTTAAGCCTTCTCACTTTGCAAAATGGCAGGAAGATAAGATAGGAGCGAAGCTATTAACGCCTGTATCGATCCCAGCCGCGCCTTTGTCTTTGCTCTCATTTCTGTAGCGACCGCTAAACTGTGTTTAAACAGGACATGCTGGAGATAATAAGGGTTATACATTTGGTCCAAAGGAGCTCGTTTAAAATGCAGAGCGGTGGGGCCATGGCGTGCTACCGATGGAAAATGTTGCGGGGAAGCTGGCGCCCTGCACCGCTCCGTGATTTGGAGGGATCTCACAGCCTTCTGGAATTACTCGAGGCAGCGGTTCCCAGTAAAATGGGGAGCGGGGAGGGTTGTTTTCCCTCCCTCCATCCTCCCGCCCCTCTTTCCTCCTCCTCCCTCTGCTCCCCCCTCCCCACCCCCCAAGAAAAAGTTTAGAGGAATTTCTTTGCGCACAAAGTTATTCCCACATTGCTGGGATTTTTTGTCCCTCGGTGTTGAAGCTTTAGCTCCTCGATTTAGGCGTGTCTGTAGGAAGAACTGGCCAAATATCGCATAGGGAATTTCAGCCGGGGGGAGATCACGGCAAAGGGTATTCATCCTGAAATTGAGGATGAGGGGTGGATGGAAAAGAGAAAGGATATTCCCAAATATTCGTAGGGTATGGAGGAGGGGATAGGGCGACAAGGAAGTCCGAGAAAGAGCGCACCTCACCCTCATCCATGCATAGTTGCCTTTCCACTCCCAAGGCAAGAGGCTACACCGGCCTCTGTGTGGCTGGTACGCGGGAATAATTTGCCAGAAACACAGCTGGATCGTGACAGTCGAGCGCTATTCCTTGGGAACAAATAGGCGAGGGGTTAGGTTTCAGATTAGCCGAAGTGATTATTGGAGATTTTGCCTAAAGTACCTGCTGAAGCCTGGAAAGCATATGCTGCAAGTGTTTGCTCGGCGTGTAGAGGTTGTTCACAAGTTGCTGCCGTTTCTCACTTGTAGCGAGCCCTGGCACTGCACGTTTGGGGAGCCTGCCCTCCCTGGAGATAGTATATAACCTTTCACATCCAGAGTATTTATTTGGTGTAAGAGCAAAGCCTGATAACAAGTTAAAACCGTAGCCAAATATCTATTTTGTTAGAGAATAGCAGGCAGATTGTTTCCAAGAATAACAATACGTCTTTGATATACCCAGAAAGAACGCTCTTACTATAACCGGTTTACTCAAGAATAGGTGACCGAAAACCATTTGCTTCCTCACCAATCAGTGGCTCGAATTCCATATTCTCAATCTGATTTAGAATAAAAATATCAATGAGAATATTTTCGAAGAAGTTGAAACTGCGACTTCAATAAATATTGTCTCTTCTGAAATATTGTTTAAATCATTCTTATTAAAAAAAAATACAAGAAAAGAAAAAGGCAACAAACTGGAGCACAACAGTTAGTAATTTGAGGGGAACTCTTTCTGTCTTTTCACTCTCTGAATTCAGCACACTGTTCTCTGGCGTGGAAGGTCTGTTCAAAAGACCATTCATTTAAAATCCGGGCACAAATCACGTTTTACGTGTGTTTATTTAACCGCGCCAGGGCAGAGGGAGAAAATCCCGCCAACCGTCCCGTTGTTAAGAAGAGCCCCAGTATCAGGGAAGTCCCCACTTTTACCAAATGCTGAACTTGAGGCAAAACTGCCACCATTGCCCTAGCAGCCACCACAGGGAAGGAGCGCTCCCGCCCGCGGAGGCAGGAGCAGCCTCGGGGGCTGTATCAGTCCCGGGAACAAAGGAGAGAATACAGTCGATACATTCCATAACGTTTACATTTTCCCGCGATTTTTTCTTAATTTTCCCTTAGAAGTAGTGACCTGGGCAAAGCACCCCGCTATCTAAAAGACACTGTTATAGACCTTTTAGAAAAACTAAGTCCAAGGCCGAGGTGAACTTCAGGTCACCGCGTCTAACAAATATGAAAATGTCGCCTGGTGAAGGGCACGCCTTGTTATTTAACAAAGACTGTCAATGTGTAAGATTAATAAGAAACAAAATGCACACGGTGTCACTTTTCGGTCACTTTGAAACTTGGGACAGCCTCGCATTCAAGAGGGGAAAGCTGGGGCTAAATATATTCAAAATGGTTCAAATCAAATTCAAACCAGGCTGCTAGTGAGATTCTTCCTCCTCCTACCGCTCTTGGTGGAGGATGCCCGGCCACGGCGAAAGGTTGACTTGAATTATTTATTATTATTATTAATAATTATTATTACTACTACGACTACTATTCTTCTTGTTGTTATTATTTTCTCTTTCGGGTAATTACGTTTTAGCCGCGCATGTGGAAGGTAGCAGGACTGCTTGCCTGTTTCACAAGAAAAAGGGGAAATGCCACTTTCCCCCTTTTTGGGTATGTATAAGGTTGCCTCTTCTTGGTGCATGAAAATCGACTCTCTCCCTCTCAGCTTAATTCTGGTGGGTCCCCATCTCCTCCTCGGCCAGCCTCGGCCAGGAAACTCTCGTTCCTTTATTAACTGATTAAAGTCTCCTTCACCAGAGAAATGGAGCCTTTAGTCCTGGAAAAATACGGGAGCTGCTTATTTTTTCCTCTCATTTTCTTTCTTTGAGAGTTTAGGGTGATGCTACAACTTTGTTAAAGGGAAGTACCGGGGGAAAAAAAGGGTTTCTGAGATTGTTTATTACAGCCATAAATCTTGCAGTAAAATGTCGAAATGGCCGTGTGCAAGATAACACTTGGTGGTCTTGGCTGGGTTCTTGTTTATGATAACAAAACCACAAAGACATGGAACAGGCCTTTTGGAGGTCCTGCCTCAGCACATCTTCGCAGACTAATAGAACCACACGAAAAAACCAAGAGTTCAGCTGAGCAGCTCAGGTCACCTTGCAGATATACAGTCGTGTACAAAATTGCATCCTTCTCTCTGTAACCGAGCGACAGAGCCCAACGGTAGAAAAAGACGCGGTGAAACAAGTAGACTTTGAGATCTAATCACGGTAAATAATACGAAGCAGAGCCCAGTCAGCTCTCCCCAATATAGCGCTGAGCTTACAAACCGAGATCCGGCTTTTCGTTGGGTTTTACCGTGGCTTGGGAGCAGGGCAGCCACAGTGCCCCAGGACTTGTGCCGAGGATAATATTTAGGCTAACCCAGTGTAATTCATCTAGTGCTGGCCGGCAGGTATTTGCACGTCTGTGTCTGTACGTGTGCATGTATCTCTCTACGCCGGGAAAACGCTCTCTGCTCGTGGTGGGCTTTGGCAATTTTTTATTTTTTTATTTTTTTTTCACAGGCGTGTAGGTGGCATTTTTTTTCTTTTACAACATGGGTTGCTGTTTTTTGGGTTGGGGGTTTTTGGTGTTTGGTTGTTTTTTTTTTTTTTTTTTTTTTGGGGGGGTGGGGTTGTTGAGTTGTTGTTTTTTTTTTTAAATATAAATAAAACAATCTCTCCTTTCCTGTCAAATGTGTGTTGTTGAACAGTTGCGGCTGTCTCTGTATGCGTGTGTGTAACCGCATTTCCTCTCCATGCAGAGTAAATAGAGAAACTTATCTATTACCCCAGTTAAAGAGTTCCATAGATGTGCTGTTGGAAATGAGTAAGTAAATGTGTTTTAACTCTCTTTACAAATTAGACATTCGATAGGAGGAGGAAATGAGTGATTGTTTAGATAAGTACCCCAATATAGCCAAGTGCTGGAAATGTTCTAACATATTACAAGCCGCCTGCAATGTGCGTGCGTGCGTGTGTGTGTATAAAATATAAATCGATACGATGTGTGTCTTGTTAGATAGAATATATATTCAAATAGAATTTTATTGCATGTATCCATTATCTATGAAACTGCAAAGGACAATAATCTGAATTTAAACCAGGGTAACTGTTAATGTAATATCTTTAGGAGGGCAAGATCTAAAACGTATCGTATTTACGCTTGATATATTAGATGTATTTTCCCATACCAGCAGATGAGATTACCCACTCAGCAATTATATTCTGGAAGGGTGCGGTAAATATTTCTACGTGTTTATATGCTTT
>VZTM01006561.1:15191-29372 GCA_013400555.1 Jacana jacana | reverse complement strand
TTCTCTGGGAGTTTACTTCTTCCCCTGAAGGTGGCCTGAATATTTCTAATACAGTTGAAACAGGAGAAAGGATTTTACAATAAGTAAACTGGGGCTAAAAACCTTTAGGAGAATAGGGTGCCACTTTGCTTCAGGGAATAGTTAACTTGTTCTGGGTTGTACCAAAAAGCCTCACTTTATTTGGAATTGCCTTGGGATTCCCAATACTGTTACCTCATTCCCAATACTGTTACCCTCACAGTAAAGAATTTCTCCCTAATATCTAATCTAAATTTCCCCTCATTCAATTTAAAACCATTACCCCTTGTCCTATCGCTACATTCCCTGATAAAAAGTCCCTCTCTACCTTTCTTGTAGACCCCCTTCCCCTACCAGAAGGCCACAAGAATGCCTCCCTGGAGCCTTCTTCTACGGGCTGAACAAGCCCAGCTCTCTCAGTCTGTCCTCATAGGAGAGGTGCTTCATCCCTCTGATCATTTTTGGGCCCTGCTCTGGACCTGCTCCAACAGCTCCACACCCTTCTTATGTTGAGAACTCCAAACCTGGACACAGTACTCCGAGTGAGGTCTCATGAGAACAAAGTAGAGGGATAGAATCACCTCCCATGACCTGCTGGCCATGCTTCTTTTGATGCAGCCCAGGATACAGTTGGTTTTCTGGGCCATCACCATAGTTAGATGCCCTCCAGTCTTTCTTCAGAAAAGGAAAACAGCNGAATCTCCTATGTTCCAGCTTGCATCCATTACCCCTTGTCCTATCATTGGATGTTACTGAGAAGAGACTGGCTCCATCCTCCTGACACTCACCCTTTACATATTTATAAATGTTAATAAGGTCACCCCTCATTCTCCTCCTCTCCAAGCTAAAGAGACCCAACTCCCTCAGCCTTTCCTCATATGGGAGTTGCTCCACTCCCTTAATCATCTTGGTAGCCTTTTGTTGCAGAAGTGTGTTCTGATAGGCTACAGGGAAGTGATTAGTGGAAGGAACTGTTCAGTGGAGAGAAAGGGAGTAATCAGGTCCCAATGAATCTCTTTCATTTGCCATGGAAAACTGAAATTCCAGGGAGCAGTAGGGGCACTTGAGTCTCTAGCTTGCCAAAAAGGGTGTGTGGAATTTGTGGAAAATGTGGGTTTAAAATTTTGATCCCACAAGTTCAGGAAAGGAGCCTGGGGCCAGTCTCCTGCCTGAGTGTTCTAAACATGGAACCTTTGGCTGAAAGAAAATCTCTGTCCCATCTCTTTCTGGCTGTGCTTTATGCAAACTTTGATTTTATGCTGTGTTCGGATCATGTCTAGGTTAGGGTCAGTGCAAGAAATAAATGTATGCTCAAAGGGCATAAGTGCTGAATGATTCAGATTGGTTGAGATAAATGTTTTTAGGCATGCTGAAAAGCAGATATTTAATTCCCTGGAGTGCATCAGTTTGAAAAACTAGATCAATTACAGATTTTAGGTGGTTATTCATTTGGCAGCAACTAAGTGTGGATTTTGAGGAAACTGGATCTTCTCTCTGCAGAGAAAATAGTGTGAAGCAGATTTCTTCCATGCTAGTTAATCTCTGTACCCTGACTTCCCAGATGGATAGGTCTGGCACATTGTAAGCTACTGCAAACTTATTAGATGGGGCAGCCATGGTCTCTCTGGTGTTTCCCAAATAAGTTGCTGTTCAGGGCACAGCAGAATTTGCACAGCAAGTCCCACCTTCAGTGAAGATGTTTGCAAAGAGAAGGGACCTGCAGAGAAGGGACCAGTGAGTGGGGCTTTTTAGTATTGTTGGCAAGTATGACTGATTCCTGCCAAACTTTTCTTATTGCTGCCCTTGTCTTGGGAGATCAGGCTCATGCCAGTAGTCTTGTGAGCACACAGAAGGTCTGGTACCTCCTGGAACAGGGGTTTGCATGCAGGGCAACAGCTTGCATGGGAGAGTCAACTCAATTGTCAGTTGTGCTACTTGTTCATATCCCAGCTGGTCTGCACAAGCTGTGTGCCTGTGTGCAGGTCTCACAGGTCAGTCAGGCAAGGCAAATATCTGCAGATTCTGCCAGTCAATCTGCCAGCTGCAGAGATAGATAAGGCAGCTGAAGTTCACTTTGGAAAAAAGGTGCTACAAATGTTTACAGTTTTCATAAACCAACAGTCTTGTCTTTGGGGAGTCTTGATTTCACTTCAGTGCACAGTCCCATGCCATTTCCCATTCAAGTTATTCCATGGAGAAATACACTACCAAGATATTTTAAGGCTGGCTGCTAGACTTTAACTACTAAAAAAAACCCCAAGAATTAGAACATAGTATGATGTAGCTGATTTCTTCCAATTAAGACTGTCCTTAGAAGACTATAATTTATGACTTTGGGATCAATTGTGTGGTTTTGGACTGAGCAAATTCCCCTTGAAAGTAAAAGCATGAATTCTGGACTCAACTTGGAATATTTCAGCTCTATTGTTTGTTATGATAAATAAACATTAATTTAAGGTTACATGGATGCATATGCCAAACTGTCTGAACCATTATGTACAATACAAAGTACTTCAACTTTTTCAATTAAAAAAACACAACACAATCTCTTTCACTGTTGTTTGGAACTTTAAATGTGCCTTTGTCAGACACAATTATTCCTGATGAAGAGAAATAAATTATTTGTAACAAGTGAGCAAACTAGCAAAGAACCCATTTACATCAGAGAGTTTATATTTGCAGAAAATGCCTTAAAAGAACTCTTCCAAAAGCAAATGTGTTCTTCAGAAAGGAAACAGCAGAAACATCCTGTATTTCACTGCAATTCAGCAGTACTCATTGCCAATACCAACATCATATACTTTCAGAGCTATGTTTTTCTTACTCTTATGTTGTGCCTTTTGAGGTTACATCAGGCAAACCAGTTTTGTATCAAAGTCCTCCATACACGTTGGTGATATGAATTTGGATGTTTTTTCTTCCTTGTTTGTCCTGGAAAAGCAATTGCAAAACCTTTATCAAGTTATCAGTCTTACAGGTAAAGAAAGGGACGTAATAAACCCTCTTTTTCGTCTTTTCAGGAACTGAGGAGAACACCATAACATTCAAGTAGCAGAATAACAGTGTAAGAAATCATTTACACACATAAGTGACCAATGGCTGAGAAGTGACAATAAAATGTTTCCTGCCATGTGCTTGCTGCTTGTTTTGGTTAGAACATATTTTGAAATGTGTTTTAAAGATCCCTCAAGGATGGATTTGTTTTTGATGTTGCAAGAATCCTCCGTGGCTGCCCTTTGCACAAGAACCTGCTGTATCATTGATGATGGGAAATCCTTGCTTCTGAGAAAGTCTTGAAAGGACATTTAAAGTGTTTGGGTTGGGTTTTTTTTCTGTGTGTGTGTGTGTAGCTAGTGTTTAGGTCATATGACCTGTAGAACATCTCCAGCAGAAAAGGCAGGCTTCAGAAAAAAGATGAGCTTGTCTCATTTGCACAGTCATTTTTCCATACTTTTACTGGTTTAATTGTTTAAATCATCCATTTCAAATTTAGGGAACAAAATAGCTGATCAGATTATGTAATCCTAAAAGATCTAGATTTATATTATATGCAAGTAAAATTACCACTAGTGATGAGATGGAAAAGACCAGATAGGGAACTTTTTAAAATTAGGGTTCAGCAGTGTTTCGTTTGAGATTGGTGGGATTATTCTCAAGGCAGATTCAGGGTGCTAAAATTCAAAGCAAATTTTCTTGCTTTTAATCTATTCAGAAACTAGCTAATGATTTACAAAACTTCAGCCATTACAAATAAAGCCTATTCAAACTATTTGGCTGTTTATTTCATTTATGACTCAAATTAACTGATTTCATTTTGGCTGCCATCTCAGAAATTTAAAATAATTTTCTTTGCTTTGATTCTTCAGTCATGTCACACCCTAATAAACCTACTTCCACATTTTCTTTTTCTCTTTAACAAGGAATTAAATTTTTATAAAAAAAAATTCAAAATTATAACTGTGATATCAGGAGATTGTATTGAGGAAAAAGAGAAAATACTTTAAACCTAACTCCAGTCTTCTTTTCAAACTGGTACAACTCCATTTACTTCAACAGATTTGTTCTGGATTAACATAGCTTTAACCTTAAGGGTGTTAGAGGCCTTGGCTAACTTGAGGTTCTGTTGATCATGAAAATTCATTGTCCTTTAGGGCAAATATTAACCTCACCTTCATCCTCCACCAATATTTACTTGGTAAATCAATAAACCTTGATGTCTAATCACTCCTGTTAAAGCCAATGTCTGTTTAGTATCTCATACTACACACCATTACTGTCAAGAGTACATTTCAAATCTTTTTATTGAAATGCTGTGGTGAAGTGTCTTCCTGTGATGTTAACAAATATTTGGAGAGTTTATTTACATTTGTCTAAGTAGGTGCTACAGCTTTACAAGTAGACTTGATCAGTAGTAGTATTGTTACTTTGCCAGCTTTATTTTTCTATAATTGATGGAGCATGATGTAATGATACATATGGAGGACTCTTGCTGTGGAATAGGGATGACCAGGTTTGACAGCTCAAGGAGGCTGCCCGAGGAGAATTAGGACTAACCTCAATTTAGCATCAGCAGCCTCCACCAGCTCTCTCCAGAGACTGCGGAGGCAGATGATCTTTTAAATGGAGAACTGAACCCTCACTGAGCAACTGAGATGTAACCATGGCGGCTTTGCTCTTGTTCGTTGGTACAGAGGGCACTCTGGAAGCTCAGCCTATCAAGTTATCCTTAACCTTTGCAGACACTCCCTTCTTTTCAGACACACTGGTCCATCATGGATAGCAATTCTGGCACTGCTACCTACTAAACTAGGGTGCAAGCCCTCAGAACATCCCTGTTCTTGCACTCCCTGTGTAAGTAGTAGTATTCAGTCATCAGCCAGATTGCCCGCCCTTTACTATATACAGTAAAACCCTCCTCTGTTTTAAAAGAAAAGAACCAAGGTGACAGCTCTTATCCAGGCGGCCACAATTTAGGTTAATAGCAGGACATAACAGATGCATACAACAGGAAATGAGGCATTTACAGGAATGTAAATATGAAAGAGAACTGGTTGAAGAAAACTGGTTGTTTTACAGAAAAGTAAGCATACATTAGTCATTAGACTCCATACTGCATTAACTATTTATCTGCTTCAGCATATGTTTAGCATTCTCTTAAAGAACATATCAAAAAAGCTAACTCAATGCTACATCATTTCACATTTTATAAAGGCGACCACCATTTATTATCATATGGATGGGAATGAAAAGCTGTCAACATAAAATGTATTTTATCCATACATACAGTGAATATTTGTTCAACCACAGACAAGACTGTAACTGGTTTATTTCATGACAGTACAAATGGAAAATTGTGGGGTCACACTTGCAGTGTGAATCAGCTCCATTTCATTCATCCCCTGATTTCAGTCAAATTTGCTACAAGTTCTGCTCTTCTGAAAATGGTAGTTTTATTCAGGCTAAATAAAAGAAGTCATGGTGCCCTTGGAATCAGGCACAACTTCTTCATCTTTCAAACCCCAAATGATATTTGAAAGGAGACAAGCATAATTATTTCCATTTTACAGATGGGAAAACAGAGGGACATCAATTAGATTACCTGAAGTCTCACAGAGCATCACTGAGAGCATTTCCTGCCTTCCAGATATAGACCGAAAGCCTGGCACAGTCACAGAACACTACTGTAATCATCTTGCTGTTTCGGACACCAGCCTTGTTTTTCTCAGGTCCTCAACCAGTTTCTCTCCTGTTTTTCAATCATTTCTACTCAGATGTGAATGATTTGTGTCATAATGGCAGTCCAAGGTGTCTGTTTCATCATAAGGTCAATGAGAAGTGCTGTAAAATGTGAAAAAAATACCATGTGTTTGGGTAATCTGAAAAACAATCTTTATCTTCTTTTCACTTTTATTTATTTATTTGTTTGTTTGTTTATTTATTTATTTATTATATTTTTCTTAGTTCTGTTTGTAAAATTATCTCTTTTTAAATCTTGTCTCTCTGTCTCCTTCCTCTCTCTTCTTCATCTTTCTCTCTTTTTCTCCTGAGGCTAGCCTAAGTACAGCTGTTAAAAATAATACAAGATTTGTTTTTCTAAATATTTAAACAGGGATTCTTTCCAGTAGACAGGAGGAAGAACACTGCCTACAGGGCATGTTGTGCCAGCTCTCTTAAGACATTCCTTGTTATTTTTCAGCAGCCAGCGTAATGATGTGGTTGAATAACATTAAATTAAATAAAAGAAATATCACTGTCCTGCACTCTTTTGGCTGAATCACAGGATCCTTTTCATGACAGCAAATGGATTTTGTAAAATTCTTTTAACTTTTTTGAAATAATGTGTGAAGCAAGTGACTGTTTCTTCTGCTAGTAACGTCTTATGGTAGTTGTTTATTGGCTCTTAAGTATTCTGTGCACAAAGTTCCAGAACTATTTTCAAAATCTGCAGATATAAAAGAAGTGAAACAAGGTGCAAACTGCCATTTTGAGAACTATTGCAGATATCGATGCAAATTTTTTTAATGTTGGAAAAATATGCTGATGGTAATTCCTTACAGAAATACCTTTTTAAGTCTTTCAGTAGCTGTACTTCTCTACTGTTATGTTATACTACTACAGGTGAACAAAAAGAAAATCCTGGGAACTTTTGAGGCCAGGGTCTTCTAATAGAAATGTATAATGACATTATGATGTTCCCTATGGACATACATGGATTTATTCTTGGTTTTAGAGCATCCAGTCATCATTCCAGTTTTAACCTCTTGGTTACCTCTGTTGCTTCAGTACTATACTAAACCAGGACCTCACACTGCAGTGAGATGTTTCCTGGGGTAATGCCAGTGTCCTGTCCTTGCCAGAAAAGAAAAGCAGAGTACTTGGTCTACCCCTGTGGCTTCCAGGGTGCTGGGAGAGTACAGCATGCTGAAAGGGTGGACAAGTGCTGCCAGACTGAAAATCTCTCCATCACAGCAGGAAGGTCTGCTAGCTCCCAGACCTCCTTCACTCTTTGATTTGAAGACAGAAAATGGAAGTGTCCTACCATTACTGCTCCCAGTGTGTAATGGTACTGTATTTATTCTGGTTCTTCAGTATTCATAAAGCCTCATTCTTTGCTTTATGGGACTGATGGATTTTTTAGACATTTCAGTTCTGTTGTCATCATATTTCTCATGCTGAAAGCTTGCTGTCCACTTAACTGAGAGGAGGCTTGGGCCAGTGGCTTCCTTCCTGCACTTCTATTTCATTATCGTTGACAATTACCTTTCCTACTATTGACAAACATTCCAGGTCACTTTAGTAACCTCAAAACCCTTTTCAGCATTGGGTAGTACTGGTGTCTGCTGTTGTTTTAAACAACAATGTCACAAAATTCAATAGCGTCAAAAGTGAAACTCGGTTGCCTCTTCTTTCCTCCCATTTTCTGCTGATTGCATGACTGAAGTGCCAAGATCTGAAAGTGTTGCAACATCCTGCTGTTGCTGCCCCACTGCCTGCCTAAATCTGGTCTGTTTGCCAGTAGTGAAGAAGGCTAAAGGCATTTTTGATGACTCAGAGTCGGGGGTGGATTGGACAGTGGAAGTGGTAAGGAGTGATGGCTGTGGCTCAAGCACCATCCCTGGGACAGAGCTGAATTTTTATTTTGCTGTAATTAGCACCCAGGGAGGTGGAATTAGACAACATTGCCCATCTTAGCACCATTACGAGTTCTTTCCATTTCAGTATTGATTTCTGCAGTGTGTTTGCTATGTCAATGAGTGTCTCCAAAACTAACAAAAGAGAAGTCAGGGCAGGGAAGTGGAGGAGGAAAAGACAAGCAAGAGAACCAGCTAAAGTTCTGCCAAGTTTTTCTAAAGCTATGTGGCTGGCTCTGTTATTCAGGTCCCATGGCTTTTGCTGGTGGGCTGTAATAGACTACATGGGTTTAATTATTAGCACTAGGGCATATGGTTGCTGGCTGATGATCTGGGAAATGTAAGTGAAATACTAAAATTATATCAATTAGGTTATTTTTCTCACTATGGAAATTTCTGACAGATAGGGCATATATTGCGGGCTGGAATCAGAATAGGCTGGGGTGTCCTTAGTAAGAGAAAGACAAAGAATGGGAAATAAATGGGAAAATGGTTGTGCTCAGTGCTCAGAAATTCTGTGTTCAGTGTTTGGGTTCAGCAAAAATAGCTATGTTGTAAAGGGAGGGAGGTGATGAATATTCAGAAGATATATCTGTGATATTTGACCTCTGCTTGTTTCTGCTGCCACCATCTGAGGTGTAGGGTTGGCAGGCCCATGGTGGTGGTGGTTGGAAGAAGTAAATGCCAGGCAACTGGCAGGGGTCTGGCCATGGGAGAGGATAAAGGGGGTGGAAGAAAGCAGGGGTCAGAGGGGCTTGGCAGCGACATGGGGTGCAGTGGGGAAAGGAGCTGTGATGAAGCTTGAGCTCTGCAAACAGCATCACAGCCCCATCCTCTCTCAGCACATTCCCTGCATAAGCAGGCAGCAGCCTGCTCCTTTCTCCTCATCCCAGTCTCCTGTGCACAAAGCTTCTCTTGGCTGGATACTCTACTCTGTGGTTAGTGCTCTCAGGCTACCTGGGCTCTGGGGACAGGTTTCTGGTGTGTATGCTTTTCTCAGGCCCTATAACAAGGTAATTATATCTTGACCCTGGCTCCTTGACACACTTCTTGCCTTGGTCGGCAAAGTCCTGATAGAGATGTATTTATCAGCTGAAACACAACATATGCAGATTTGTTTAGGTAGATCTGAGCAGATTATGTAGTACTTTTCCTGGCTGGGAAAATATTTTCTTCCATATCCTGGTTTCCCTTTATTATTTTAGTATACTTTATAATTTAAAAGCACTAGTGTGAGGGTAGAAAGATGTCATGGGTAGGGGAAGGGGCTTCACGTCTTGAAAGACTCTGCAATAATATTGATCCCTTCCACACCTTTTTTCTCATGTGAACTCCCCACATACCTCCTGTCCCTCTATACCCACTCTCCCTTGTGTCCTGCTGCTGCAGTAAAATTAAACACTGTCACCGCTGGTACAAAGACTGTCTGGCTGACACTCCAGAGGGCTGTGCTGCCATTCAGCATGACCTGGAAAGGCTGGGGAGCCAGGCAGAGAAGAACCCAACGAGTTTCAACAAGAGTAAGTATAGGGTCCTCCACCTGGGAAGGAAGAATTCCAGACACTCATACAGTTTAGGGGTGGATCTGCTGGAAAGCTCTTCTAAGGAGAAGGATCTGGGGGTCTTAGTAGATATTAAACTATCCATGAGCCAGAAACGTGCCTTTGTCACCAAGAGGACCAAGGGAATTCTGGGCTGCATAGGGAAGAGTGTGGCCAGTCGGTCAAGGGAGGTCTTTTATCCCCCCTACTCTGCACCGGTGAGGCCGCAGCTGGAATACTACATCCAGTTCTGGGCTCCCCAGCTGAATAGAGACAGGGAACTATTGGAGAGAGTCCACTGTAGGGCAGCAAAGATGATTAAGGGATTGGAGCATCTCCCTGATGAGGAAAGGCTCAAAGAGCTCAGGCTCTTTAGAGTGGAGAAGTCTGATGGAAGACATTATTAATGCTTCTAAACATCTGAAGGGTGGGTTGAAGGAGGATGGAACTGGACTCTTCTCAGTGGTTCCCAGTGACAGGACAAGAGGCAATGGGCACAAGCTGGAACACAGGAAGTTCCGTTCAAATATGAGGAAAAACTTCTTTAGGGTGAAAGATCACTTGAACAGGCTGCCCAGTGAGGCTGTGGAGTCCCCTTCTCTGGAGACTTTCATGACCCAGCAGGATGCAGTCCTCAGTAATGTGCACCAGGCAATCCTGCTTTAGCAGGGGAGTTGGACTAGATGATCTCTAGAGGTCCCTTACAGTTCCATTATTCCATGATTCTGTGGCAAATTATGAGTGGTCAGGTTCCCACTGATTTGGGTACTGTTATTGGCTGTCATCCTTAAGCTGACTGAGGGAGTATGATGCTGAGCTTGGTTTGAGACCAGAGACTGCATCCCGTGGAAATTAAAGCCTCTAGGGTGGAGTCTGTGTAACAGTATGTGAGTGAACCTTTTCAATCCACCTTCTGAGCAGGTGCCATTCCAGCCTGATGCCCAGAGGAACACTTGCTGTTGCCCTATCAAGTCCTGGGTTTCCAGGGAGGTATACAACCAATAAGCAGCTTCCCTTTCTGGGTCCACCAGCTTGTCTTGCTGTCTGAGCCTTTTCAGTTGCAGCTACTGCTGCCCCAAGTCACTTCAGCAAGGCTTCTTAGTGTGGCCCTCATCTCTTCCTGGTTCTATGCAATTCAAAATGACCTTCCACTTTGAATCATCATGGGACATTGTAATTAATGTACTGGTAGCTGAAAAATCTATGTGTGGAAGTCCATGTGCTTTTGTTTCCACAATCACAGCAGTACTAATTGGGTGCAAGAAATAAGCATATACCACCACTCACAGGTCCTTGCTACTCTGCAGAGTTACACATAGAGTTTTCCTATGTGGCCTGATCATTTAATCTTTCTCTTACTCTTTTCCCTATTAGGGCTGATCAAGCAAAAATACTCAGCAAGAGGAAGCCACCATTTACATTAAATTTTGACCAAGTGAACGCCCTGATAAAGCAGGTCACAGAGGACACAAATCCTGCTTGGGTTTTCTTGCAGGTTCTATGTTCTGTTGTAAAAGACATTTACAAATGTACCGCTCTTTCTACCCACAAATGATGATTTAAACACCTAGACAAGCTCAAATGAATGTCTGCTGTTCTTCTATTTAGTATCAGACAGAGGCAATGGTGGACATTCTTAGTAGCCCATTAGTTACTAGTAAATGTTATAGCATATCCCAAATAACTACAAGTAGCAATGGTAAAGGTGATATGGGCATCCTAGAATGATAACAGCATTTTCTGAAGGAATATTAGGCATTTTTGTGACAAAATTAAGTCTTGTAAATTTGTTAGTTAAATGCCTTGTCAAACTCTACTATACACACATAATTGCTCCATACATGTCTTGTGCTAATACACAAATGTATTTTAATTATGTTTTTGCCTTACATATATATCTACTTTAAAAAAGAAGAATATTTCACCTTTCACCCCTTCAAGCATTTTTACTAAATTTGCAGCACATATCCACATTTTCACATTTTTGCTCAACATCCGTTGAGCAAAACCAAGAGCTTGAACTACAACATGGCCAGTGCCAATCCCATAATCCTGGAGCTGCGTGAAGTCCCAAAGTTAGTCACAATCTAGAACAGAGCTGAGTGACCCATAAGTCTCAGATGGTCATTTGCTAAAAGAACCCCGGTGGAAAGTACAGAATAATGCATTTAGAATACATACCCTTGCCCATACTTCTTAGGAGGTACTGTTAGAGAGGACTAGCTTGATGACCAGATTAAAAAAATCAGAACTGGATTTATGGAAAATATGTTCTATGTTGAAGGATTTCTCATGGTGTGTAGGATCCTGTGGTTGGTTGACACAAACTGGTCCACAAATTATGTTATGTAACATTTACACTGGAGCAGTGATGGGGATTTCTCTACTTTGTTTCCTGCCTTGTCTTGGTACTGGGACAGACTTTGGCTTTAGATGAGGCCACAGGGAAAATAACAAACCCCAATAAGAGCTGGGGCAGTGCAATATCCAGGGGCTTTTCATCTTGAGGCAAAAGTCTCTGAATCCCAGAGCTGTCACAGGCCATAATCTGTGACTCTTCATGATTTTCCAGTGGTTAGGGAGTTCTCTGGTTACTGGCTTTCTTATCAGCCAAAATGCAATGAAAAAAACCTAACCCATTTCATCAAAGAATGGCATGCAGGACTTTAAATAAACAAGTATTTTAAAGTGAGAGGGCAGCTAAAACCATGTCCACATATCTGAAATACAGAGCTTTGTGTATGCAGTCTGTGTGCATAAATGAAATGTTCTAAGTCTTTTCTGTAATTACATGAGAATAACTTTATTTTCATCTATTTTCATTGCTCTGGCAGCCTGGAAAACCAACTGCATCCTGGGCTGCATCCAAAGAAGCATGGCCAGTAGGTCATGGGAGGTCATTCTACCCCTCTACTCTGCCCTCATGAGACTGGAGTCTGTGTCCAAGTTTGGAGTTCTCAACACAGGAAGGACATGGACCTATTTGGAACCAGACCAGCGGAGGGCCATGAAGATGATCAGAGGGCTGG
The DNA here is from genome assembly GCA_013400555.1 of Jacana jacana. Lineage (NCBI taxonomy): Eukaryota > Metazoa > Chordata > Aves > Charadriiformes > Jacanidae > Jacana > Jacana jacana. Next base: position 17,153 of record VZTM01006561.1, on the reverse strand, counting down.
ATCACCTCTCCTATGAGGACTGGCTGAGAAAGTTGGGGTTGTTCAGGCTGGAGAAGAGAAGGCTGCAGGGAGACCTTGTAACAGCCTTCAAGTACTTGAAGGGGGCCTACAGGAGAGATGGGGAGGGACTCTTTTATCAGGGACTGTAGTGATAGAAGAAAGGGTAATAGTTTTAAACTGAAAGAGGGGAAATTTAGATTAGATACTAGGAAGAAATTCTTTACTGTGAGGATGGTGAGACACTGGAACAAGTTGCCTGGAGTTGTGACTGCCCCATTCCTGGGAGTGTTCAAGGCCAGGCTGGATGGGGCTTTGAGCTACCTGCTCTGGTGGGAAGTGTCCCTGCCCATGGCAGGGGAGTTAGGACTCGATGACCTTTAAGGTCCCTTCCAACCTAAACCATTCTATGATTCTATGGTCTGCTTTCCACAGAAAACCGCCCGGTTAAAGGATGATCTGAAACATGCCTGTTGCTGTAAATGAATGAATACACAGCTGAACTAAGAACCTGTGTGACTAAGTTTCTCTCTCCTATGCCCATGACTAGAACATCACAAATATGAACAATTTGGGAGCATTTGGATAAATGTTTCTTGTGGCAAGGCTTGCTAGTGGAATGTGGATTGATCGAATATACTACTGAGATTTTCCTTTTCTTCTGTAAATAAGTATTCTGACAAAATAAAGATGGATAAAACAATAATTTCAAAGTTATTCCTTAAATTTTTCTGACCAGGTTAGTTCTAAGGTGGGGGTGCCTACAGGGGCCACAGAACGAACTGCGAATGAATGTTATGTTCACTTACTGGGATTAATGAGGTCAGAGCAATAAGGTACCATTTTTTTGTCCCTGAATGCCTGAATTCTCCCTACTTTTATTTTTCTTGATTTTGCAAAACTTGTACATTGCAGCCCTTTGCAATTAGTGATACAGAAGACATATCATTTGTAAACCCTAGGTTTCTGCTGCAACAGGAATTGTGTCTTTTAGACAGGGCTTTTTAGAAAGCACCACATGACAGTAAAAACTGAGGGTTGTTGTATATATGTAGAATGTCTATAAGCCAGTTTAGCAATTTCCACATATTTCTCAAGGAGTCAGTTTCTTAGGAGAAAAAACACCTAATATACATAGAGAGCAGTCTGTGATTTCAGAAAATGAAGTCTTTGGCAGTTATACTAGTTTAATTATACCAGTTAATGCATCACCCCTTCAGATTTTCCAACACAACAGTTTGTGCAGCTGTTGATGAATCAGACTGAGGAGATCACCAGCTTCAGAAAACACAGTTTTTTGGGAGTGCTTCTAAAAATGGGATCTGTTTATAAGCTGGTTTACAGTGCCTTACAGCATTGCTGCACAAACAGCTGTGCCAGCACAACTGAGGAGAGTGGCACAGGGTGTCAATCTGTATCTTACACTGGCATTTATGCCAAAGACTTTGTCTTTTAAAAGATAAGACTTCGACTTTTTCCTTTACAGCCATGCAATAAACTGTGTAAGGCCCTGCATGGTAGTATGCAGAATGTACAGAAGGTATAACAAAGAAAAGTTAGGGGACAGCAAAATTAGGGGGGCAGCTGGTTTTCCTTATTTTTTCTCCTCCAGTTTGTTGCTGTTATGCGTATTCAAATACATGGTTTCAACATCACACTGTCTTTGTACTTTAGCACAAATACATCCCCCACTGATCTTTGTCCAGAGCTGGTGTCTTACTCTTGACAGCATGTCCCAGACATGTTATATTGGTCATTATAGACTGCTAGGAACTTGCAAATGCCTTTTCTTTTTTTTTAGTTTTTCCTTCCCCCCCCAAGTCCTTCAGAGTCTTGGTGACAGGCATAGCCAGCAGCATTCCAGCCTCTAGGGTAATAGGTCACCATAGCTGCTGGAGACAACAGCAATCTGTTGCCTATATTTGAAGAGGGGCAGATAACCATAAAATATCCCCAGATCTTGTG
>VZTM01006557.1:985-41104 GCA_013400555.1 Jacana jacana | reverse complement strand
TGGGGGGGGGGGGGTGTAGGCGATTGTTTGTTCCTTTTTTTTGAATTCATGCTTTTAATCTACTTTTGTGGGTTTAACCATTGTTTAACTGTACAAGGCCTGTGAGTATGGGCCACATTCCTCTCTTGTATGTTCATTTATTAACAATGGCAAGCACCTCTCTACTTATCTGAGCTACTTTATATCAATATTTGGTTGCTTTAATCTGCTCACGCGTTTTCTGTTGCAGCTCCAATCCATTCTGTCTTCTTTTTTCACCAGTTTCTTAAATATTAGATGACAAGACTGCTATGTATTGTAATCAGGGATGAACAATTAAGAGGAAAAGGCTGTATATTTCTAACAGTCTATACAGTATCTTTGTTCACAATATTTTTGTGGCTGATATCATAGTTTCAAGGTAAAATAGTCATGAATCATTTAAAAAAAGTTAGGAAAAAGATTTAGAGGGAAAATGACTCTGTTTTGGTAAAGTATACATTACTTGAAAATGTCTTTTTTCTATTTTTCTCCTTATATGCCCTTCTTAAAAATGATTATTTTTCTTTGCTTCTAAAAGGGCAGTTCTTATTTTGTGTGTGGATTATCCAGAAGAGGGAGCCATGGGCATATACACTTAAACTATATACTGCAAAATCATAGTCATTAACAATAAACTTAATGTTTATGTGAGATTTATAATGCAGGTCTCCAAAGTAATGGTTGCTAGGTCACCTGTGGCCAACATACTGTAACCAAGCAGGAAGCTTTGGGGCCGCCTTCAAACAACCTTGTCAGGATCGTGTAAACATCTTCTGTTCATGGCAGTCCTAGAAATAATTTGTGTGCTGTTACAGCAGTGAATTTAGCATAAGTATTATATTTGTAGTACATAAGTAGTATATTTGATACCATTTCCGTATCTTAGATGTTGAACTAACTACTTTATTTATTAGCGTGGTCAGAACTGTGCTTTAAATCGCACACTTTTTAAATTTTTGTTTTAAATTTTTATTATTTTTTCATTTTGAATGTGTGTGTGCTTTTGAAATGAAAATCTTTAAGCTACAATGTATAGGCAGGGCAGTCATACTGCAAAAAAACTATGACTATTTTATAGATGAACAGTATATCCTGGAATATTTTCATATGTAAAGACATTATGGTATATTCCATTTTTTAGCTCAGCATTTTAAATTCAGAGGACAGGAAGGGTTTGGTGTTGAGGTAGAGCACCATGAAGGAGCTTCTTATTTATCCCCCTAGAAATGCAGAAACCTCGAGTTCAGTATTCTTGGAAAGAGTCTTCTGTTAATCTCTGAAGACAGTGGCGGAGATGTTGTCACTGATTAGACATGTGTAGTCCTGGGCTCCTTTTCTCTGCCCACCTGGAGGAAATCCAAGAAGCAGACAGATTCCCTGAAATCTAAGGCTTCTTATAAGACACATTGCCATACCAGTGCTTTCATAGTCCATGAAAAGTAATGTAAAAGTCTGTGAGCTCCCTTGTATATATTTACACGTGTGGTTATTTAGCTCCCCCAATAAATTCCTATACAGATGTGCATTCATGCTTAGATTTACATCCGCATCAAGTTTGACAGTGCTTTTTTAATAGTTTTTTAATATATTTCAAAGACTACAATCTACAAACAACAGGCAATGGGATATGCATGTAGACTCCTGGCTTCCTCAGGCATGCCTGGCTATGGCCGTTACAGGTGTGTTCCAACTGGACCAAAACCGGTGACTGCTTCTGTAACGATATGCCAAAATATCAAGGAGATCTGACTGTACAAAACCTTTACATACAGATCATATCACACATCAGAACAGTTTCCCTTCTGAAAAAGCCCCATTTGGAACCTGGTGGAGAAGCTGACCAGTGTGGCCAAAGACTCAGGGGTGGCAGTACCTCCGTCCCCTCTGAAATTTGCTCAGCAGGATTTGCTTTCTAGTACTCTGATGTGTACTTCAAATGTCCATCTGCAGTGACAGCCATGATTCCAAACAAGGCTAATGTGTATCAAATAGTTCCCATTCATCCAATCTTGAATTATGTCATACTGCCATCTTGGCCACAGTATCAGGGAAAAAGGGCTACTAAAAGTACAGGTCAGAAGAGAAGAAAATAGACTTGCTGTTATATTCTACTCTTCTAAGCCTGAAAACTAGCAATAGCCTACAATGAGCAGATCTGCAAGCCAATGTTAAAAAACGTCAAATCATTTTTGGAAATGGTAAGGACAACCTCAGGGTTTCCCTGTTCCTGCCTCCATCTCCCTGCATTCCCTATATGAAAATGTTAAAAGTAAAATTTTTAAAGTAAAATGCCAGCTTTAATGCTTTATTTTGCTAAGTTCCAATGTTATGTGTGTTCAGCTGATGTGCCTTGTGAAGTACTTGCCCCCTGCATCTTGCATTGTTGTCATGGGGACTATATAGATAGGCAGGCAGTTATTAGACCAGATGTCCTAGTAAATGGTTTCTATTTAACAGTTTGTAAAATGCTTTCAGAAACCACGTATCTTAATCAGGCAAACCACTTTTTAAATTCATCCTTAGCCAAATAAAAAGGTAAACATGCTCTAAGTTCCCCTGATTTCCAGATTTTGAATGGCAACATAACCCACTCTATCGCAAATGTTTTCTGAAGCAGAATGCTATTAAAGGTCCTATTTTACTCTGTAGCCAGCTTATAACTGAAAGCCCAGATGATAGCAGCAGCACAGAACAAAAGCTTCAAAGACTACTTCTGATTCTGTATTAATTTATGCATAATGTGGAAATAATTGTTCATCGGGAGTTGTGTGGAATGTGGAATCTGTAACATTCAAAATAGCAACAGATTTGAAAGTCTATCAAGTCTCTAGATGTCATAAGATGACTTGTGAATGACTAGCTATGTTTTTTACTTAGCAGTAAATGAATTTTAAAAAAATCTATTATTATGACATATGAAGTAACAAAGGGAAAATCCATTTCCAGTTTCTTCTAGTTATGGTCAATCCTTTAGAAAATCTATATAACAGTCTCTGTCTGAAATGATTAAAAAAATCAATAGCACACTTCTTTTTTGAGAATTGTGTTTTGATAACCTTTCTACAAGTACTGTTCTGGACATCCTTCACCACTTGCCTGGATGCATTATCTGTAATTGTCTTTTAATAGACTGAGACTAAATTATGAGGAAAGAATCGCATCACCAGGGAGTAAGGGTTGTCAGATACCACAGAGATGTAATACATCAAATGCTGTTGTGTACAGCCTTATCTCATAGACTGTTTGTTTTCAGGAGATTTAAAAAAAAAAAAGAAAAAAAGAAAAAAAAAGTTTTTGACCCTAGTAACTTATTCTAGTTCAGAACAGGTGAAATAATGAATGCAAACCTGCATGCAGCTCCACAGAATTAATGAATCAATGGCAACAACAACATTTCGGATAAAAAGTTCATGGCCTGAAAAGCAGATACTGCAAAGTTTTGCTTTTAGCAGAGCATGTGTGGATTTTTTTCTCCAAAACTAAAGACAGAGCGCTATAGGAAAACATAGACGGGTTTGCTTTGGCACCACAACTTATTTACCATGTTCCTCCAAAGTACTCTTCTACTTCATTGAGAAAGCATTTGAGCAACAGTTAGACAAGTCCTTGACAAGTTCCTGAATGCCTGGGTTTTATATCTGGCTAAGCAATGCACTTTGTTATAAGAGCAAGTTTTTAACAGTTTTATATATCGAGTGTCCTATCACCTACATAAAGATATTAGCAATTAACAGCTCCATATAGGCTGACAACATTTAATTAGAGAGGGTGTGTGGATGGTGTTTTGGTATCCATCAGCATGTCTTGTTTTGTGTAATTTCTTTAAATTATTTTAGTGATGAGTTTTAATAATTGCCTCAACACATGATCAAAACCAAGAGCTAGATGAGAAAGGCATCCCAGGTTAAGCCAGGAAAAGGTAGTTGCGCTTTATGGTTATGGTACTTTGAAGAGAGGAGCAGCACCACAGGCCAGATGTGTGCCTGGGCAACAGAAAAGACATCCTCCTCCATTTGTCAGCACTGACAAGGTTGAGGGTCACCTACATAGCAGAGGACTTAGCAGGAACCTGAGGGTGAGGGAGAGGAAACCCAGTCCTAAGCTGTGAGATACGCTTTGCACGCAGATGTAATGTGCTGAAGAGCAGACAGTGGCAGTGAGGAACATCTGCTCACACTGTGACCAGGAGTCCTCCATTTCTTTATGGACAGAAGGGCTCAGAGTAAGAAAATGATGGAGTAGCAAACGTGCATAAGACCAAAGTAATTGCCTTAGCAAAACAAGGACCTAACACTTGCTTCACAGGGTAGGGAACGTGCTAGGAGTGGCATAGCTATGTTTCCCAGTCAGCAGCAAGATCACTTTCTTTTCCAACCCAAGCAGCTAAGCTTTCATTTTGCTACTCACTCATGTGCTTGTGTGCTGTGGGGCAGATGAGAGGTTTGCCTGCCACTACTTTATATGGGGCCACTAGAGGGGAAAGCCTCTGCATAACACCTCCATTCCCCAGTTCACCTATGCACAGGGGTAGAATTTTAGCACAAGGTTTTTTTTTTAGGCCTCCAGCTAATTTATTTGTTTTTATTATTATGGCACTCACTAAATTGTACTTTGCTGATGATACACACCCTAAATGTTTCCCCTATAGTTCTTAAACTGTTCTTGATTTTTAGGAAAGAAATATTATGAGAAAAGATTTATTGTGTGGACAATCTGTCTCTGACAACAGAGAACACAGTGACTGATTTTGTGGGAATTTATCTGTGAGGAGGGTGTCTAAATTTAAGAAGTTGAGGTCTCGGTGTTTATGGTACAAATTTGTGGGACAATGTGGGATTTTTTCAGAAAAAAAAAAAAAAAGCTTGATATACTCACTATTTGTCAAGAATAAAAATGAAGGTAACCCTGTTTTGACTTTTCAGGGCCCAAGCTCTTTGCACCATCAAGTTCATTATTTGTAAAATGGAAAAAGGAAATACATATCCTTTGATAGATTCCTGAGTATTTTCTTTTCTTTTAACATGAATTATTTGCACAAACCTGAATGAAGTAAAAATTTAAGCTTATTATTACATAAAATGATGCCATCTCCTCCCAAAGGCACAGGAGGTAATGTGGATTCTGCCATTGATCTGAGCAGTTCTTGGACCCGTCTTTCTGAGGCTTTGAGAAATGAAAGTCAGGAGCTGTGCTTCTCTGAAGATTTCAGAAAAGCATAATTAATTAAATGTACCTTTTTATATTTTATTTAATAGGACAGTAGATTTTGAAAGGCATTAATGAAATTCTGGACCCTGCTGAAATCAGTGGGAGTTCTGTGCTTCACTGTTTTAGGGCCAAGATTTCATCAGCTGTGAAATTCCCTAGATGTTACTTTTGCAAGTGCTTTAAAGAAAAAAAAAACAAAACTGAAAAATGAGTGACATAATTACATGCTGGAATATCAGGCCTGCTGAAAACCACCTTGCATAGCTGACAGAAAATATAATTGTTATTGTTGTTCTTGAAAGACATTAAAAGAAATGTACAGCATTTATATTTTCTCGGATTTGGTATTTTATGGTACTGGAAAAAACTGTGTGCAAAATAAGTTTTAGAGCAGTCTGTCATTTGTTTCAATAAATTGGAAATATCACACAGGGGTGAGAGAAAGATTTTTGTATCAGAAGAAAGAAAAAGTTATCAATTAACCAGATTATCCACATTGTACCTTTAGAATAGAATTTAGTTTGGAAACTAAAACCAAACCAAACCAAACAAAAAAAAAACCCAGCTCAAGCTCAAAACCAGTGTTGAATAACCTTCAGGAAACTATAGTTTGCCTTTTCTGTAGGTGTTAGATTAAATAATGAAAGAGAGATTTAGAATCATAGAATGGTTCAGGTTGGAAAGATCTTAAAGAAGATCGAGTTCCAACCCCCTGCCCGGGCCAGGGACACCTCTCACCAGACCAGCTTGCTCAAAGCCCCATTCAGCCTGGCCTTGAACACCTCCAGGGATAGGGCAGCCACAGCTTCTCAGGGCAACTTGTTCCAGTGTCTCAGTCAAGCTTCATTTGACTAAAACTTCAAATAGAATAAAATTTAAAGAATTAAGTCTCAGTTTAGTCCTGAAGCCAACTTCTATGAAGTCTCTCCCTTAGTTATAAGCAGCTGATTTTGTTTCTGAAACTTCTGTGAATGTTCCACTGCGAGCAGCAGTTAAAGACTTTACCCTGCAAGAAACATTTATAAATAAAACCCCATTGAATTAGTGCATTTGAAATAGCTATGGTATTAATAGACATTTGATGTCCACAGACAGAAATATATTAGCCTTTTTATTGAGTTCAAAGAAGTTCTATGTATCTTATGCATGGGGAGCTGCATTGAAACACCAATCAACTTTTAATCAATTGCTAATTAGCTGTTTCCTTGAACTCTAGTGAACAGTCCACTATATGTGGACCATTTATATTTTGAGAGGGAATATGCACTAGAATTTTTTAAAGAACATAATCATTAGGGAGTGTAAATCCTTGTCTACCCCAGAACGTGTGAATTGCAGATTGAAATGTTTACATCTAGAAGAGTAGCAAAGATTGTCTGAAGATTTCTGGACATGGAGAAGGTATGGGAAATGTTCTTTTCCTTGATTCTTGTTCCATATACTAATAACTTTCTTAAAGTGTGTGCATTATTTCTAATCTGACTGTGATTTGTTTTATTTTCCAAACAGCTCTCTCTTTTCAAAGAATTCCATAAAACAGCTATTCACTTGTGATTCTTTCTGTAAAAGAACTGTAAAACTGAATTTAGATTTCATACAAGAAAAAGAAATAAAATGAGGATCAGTACACAGAAATTACAACAATATGGTCATTGGATTAATATTTGTGTACGTTTGTGCAGATTAAAAATTGTGCCTATAAGTATAATGTATAATTGGTTCCTTTTAATAAGATTTTTCTCTAGAAAATTGGTACAGAGAATTTTTTAGGAAAACAAGAGTGATATGATCAACTGCCAAAGAGAGGATTTTTTGGATAGTGGAGAGATTATAGAGAGAAAGGCAAAGTTGGTGTAGAAGACACAAGGGTGGAAATGTAGGTTAGTCTCATAATATTCAAGATCTTAAAAAGGAGGCAACTTTATAAGGCTGTTACAGGAGGGAGAATTAAAGTCGAGGATGATTTTACCAAACCAGAAAGATTAAAAACAGATTTTATAGTGACCTCGGTGAGAACAAGATGTGTGTCACTGAAGCAAAGCATTAATATGATAGGGAGCTATTTGTCAGGGTAAGGGTATTTACTGTGCTGTAATCTGGGAGAAAGAAGTAATGAAAAAGCAAAAGTCAGATGCTTGTTACAGTTTATTTGTTGGAGGAATCTATAACTCACAGGTTGCAGGTCTGGGAGGTCATGGGAAGTGATGCGTGGATAGAGCTAGATTGGTGGAGTTAAGTTGAAAACTGAGAAAGTTTTAAATGAGATGGCACTGTAATTACATTGAGATAGCAGTTTATTTTTCATGATGATGCAAAGGTATTGACAATGCATGGAAGTATCTTTTACTACAAATTCCTTCAACTAAGCCTTTTCAAATGCTGTATTATAGTGTTTTAATTAGGGATCCAATTAAATTTAGTATGATCCAGAGCTTTCCATGCTGGTCGTAGAAGTTTGGAACAACACAGTTGGAGACTTCTGATATATCAGGTGAAATCTCCCCTGCTGACTTTTTGGATGAGTCTGGGGCACTGTAGTAATGTAGCACTGGAAAAGATGCTTTCCTGAAAAGACAACATTTAATGTAGTCACAAGACATATGGTAGAAAGGATATTTTATTATCTATAATTTATGTTGTTTAAGTGAGAACAAGTAGAGGTAATGGTCCTGACTAAAGAAATAAAAACAAAAATAAAGAAGCAGTTATTTCAAAAGAAAGGCCATTTTGGGACCATTCTAAATAAAATTTGAAACATTTTTTTAATTGTTCTCAGCTTTCCTGGCAGTAAATGAAGAAAGTGCTGGCACACAGCGAAATTTTGTTTAGCTGTCTTTGATTCCACAGCAGTAGATTGTTGTTGTCCCCTCAGCTGAGCTGCCAGAGCACCCCATGAAAAAACTCAGATCTCCTGGAGTACTGCTGTTTCTGTCTCTCTGGTTTTAGGTTTAACAGGGTTGGATATTTGATGAGATTTGGGATGTGGAACATAACATGTTTTGATCAAGATTTGAGGAAGCTACAAAGAGATTACTGCATATTTTATAGCTTTATATTTTTTTTTGCAGGAGTTGCATTTATATTAGTCATTATACTGCAGAAACTCACTATAGCAAACAGATGACTGGAGATCAGTTTATATAACCAAATCTACATGAGTCATAAGGATAGCCAGAGCCTTTTTTTCTAAAGAACTGAGATCTGAAAGAATGTGATATAATCCTATATGTAAATCCTATCTCCGTGACTGTCTGCATATGGAGGTTCTACGTACCTGTGCATAAATGAGATTATTATTTCCCTTTTGTTTTACAGAGTTTTGACTGAATGTTTAAAATCATGATTCTGTGAGATATTCTTTTCTGTGGAACCTCCTCTTTCTGCCTGTTGGGTTGACCCTGGCTGGACACCAGGTTCCCACCAAAGGTGATCTATCACTCCCCTCAGTTGAATGGGAGGAGAGAAAAGACTCATTGGTCTAAGGACAGGGAGATCACTCTCCAGTTACTGTCACGGGGAAAACAGATACCACTTGGGGAAACTAGTTTATTACCAATCAAGTCACAGCAGAATTAATGAGAAATAAATCCAAATTTTGAACCATCTCCCCCTGACACACACACATTCCCTTCTTCCTGGGCTCAGCTTCACTCCCAATTTCTCTACCACCTCTCCCCAGCTGGCACAGGGAGATGGGGAATGGGGGTTGTGGTCAGTTATCACACGTTGTCTCTGCTGCTCCTTTCTCCTCTGGGAAAGGACTCCTCACACTCTCCCCCTGCTGCAGTGTGGGGTCACTTTAGTGATAATTTGATGATTCCTAGACAACATTTATACCTGGAGTAATTTTATAGGGAAGTCAAAAGACTTAGGATGTGTGATACGGTCTATTATTCATTGAATGTCTGCATTGCATACAGAGGAAGGTACAATCCATGCTCCAAGGAGCTTTGCTGTCATGTTCATGATTAATGATTGTGGCATTCATGCAGACTTGGTTGAGTCTCAGTTTCAGAAAGCTGTATCAGTGAGCCTGATACTTAGGGGGAAATAAGAAAAGTAAAAGCACTGACAATAAGGCTTATAAGTTCCATGATTTAGCTGAGGCTTTTAAAATCCATGTCATCCGAAAGCATTTTAAACAGGAGGTTTTTTTTGGGACTGGGTGAAGTGCATTTGAATTCTCAACCAGGCATGGTAGATCATACACTTCTGTTTCATCTTTCAGTCCTTATGGCAGCTCTCTGCCAGTTGTGTCTGCTTCCTTGATCATCAGGGTGCCAAGAGACAGGTAGTCCTGGGAATACCATTTTAGTGGTCTTATTTTGGCAGAAAATTCTTTGCTCCTGTGCAGAATCACATGCGTTCCCAAGCCCAGACTCCAGCTAAGCTTCCTCTTCCTCTCTTTGGTCAGACGAGTTAATTGCACAGATGACTGCAAGTGGACTGATAGATTAAAATTAAACACTATATGATTGTGAATTTGAATGGTTGTTTTGTCCAATTATCTTTTTTTCTTGACACAGTACAGACATTTATTAGTGAATATATGTAATATGTTTATAAAAGATGCAGTCAAACAATATATAAAACCTAATGTGTTAAAATGACAGAAAGGTTCAGTAGTGACACAAGGTCTCATGTTCTCAGATCACAGAAACGAGGTGTGCTCTATTGTACAGGTTCCATCACCTTTGTTGATCCCACTAGCTACTTTCAACAACCAGTATTAATAGCGACCAGTGTTCTTGAATGAATTATAAGTGTGGCATTTATCATGGATACAGCTATAATATTTGGGTATAAATAGCTCTTTCAAAAATAATCTGTGAAAATTAATTAGAAGGAAAAGAGAACATATGCATTGCTTAAATAAAATTCCAATCTTGGAGGCAAGATCCTACTGATTTTCCTGAAACAGGATTTTGCCATAAATGGTTTATCCCAGGTACAAAGCTCCTGTACCCCACTAAGGATGGAAAACAGGATTCAGCAGGATTCCTGTCTTTTTTGACAGGAATGCTTTGACTTTCCAACAGTTCTCAAGGATCATTCTCAGGGGTTTTGCTCAGTTAGAAGCAGACAGTTTCTGTTGTGGCAAGGCGAATGAAGGATTACTTCAGCAAAGTTTCTTATTTCACTATGGAATCTTAGAGTCTCATGGCTTAATTGCACCTGCATACATAATACCAAGGAGAAAGAAATTAATGTAATTTAATTCAGAACAGCAGCTAAGGAAGCATCACAGAAATGATATTCAGACTGAACAAAATTTAAATGAAGAAAGATATCAAGGCTCTCCATTCATGAAGCACTGTTCGGAAGGCAACTCAAAGCTTGTTGCACGGAAAGGCTGGAAAGTGATTTGAATGAATTTAATGAGAGACAGATTTCATTAAAAAAGAACAGCCTGAGCAAATAGCTGCAGAGCATGCTTTCCTCTAGAACCATTTGACAGATGTTTATGCAGTTTAGTGAAAAATCTTTAACCATCGAAAAAAAGTGGTGGCCACTCTTCTTCCTTTGTGTTCTTGGGTAGACGGTAGCACAGCAGGTGATGCTTAGCACAGCACAGCTCTGCCCTTTGCCTGGGGTTGCTTTGGGTAGCCCAGAGTCTAGTCTGAATGGGATTGTTTGCCATGGTGGCTTTGGAGAGAAAAGAAGGCCCAGAGGGTGGAGAATCGAAAAGCTGGAATAGGAAACAAATTAGTTTGGTTGCTGGAAGGGGCTGGTCACTTTTTGAGTAGAACTGATGGGCTGCCAAGGACTGTCATAATGAAACATGCCAATGCCCCCTGGGGGACCTTGCTGCAGACTGCCCCTCTCCACGTGTCTTTGAAAGAATTTTGAACAGACTGATGCCAGACAAATTGTTACTGCGCCGTTGTGCCCCTTTCGTTGTAAATGCTGGAGTTATTTATTAGAAATGGCTTAGGACTGTGACATCTTTCTAATGTAAAATGTGGTGGTTTGTTCTGTTCAAATCAACATTTTATGTACGCCTCGAATTGGCAAGACAGAGTGTGAGATGCTCTCATTTTGCCCCTGACTATCAATTAATCAGATGTTAAAAGCAGTTTAAGCAGAAAAAGTTGGCTAGGTACCATGAGCAGTGGAAGGAAAGTTTTTTGGTCACTTAAATAAATATACTTTCTATTTAAAGACACCTCATGAATTCATTTGCCCCAGAATGTCATTTCAGCCGAGCTATTTTGATCTGCTACCATCATTTTTAGTTGATCTGTAAGGAAAAAAAAATAGTGCTATTTGTGCTAGTGCTCATACAATTTATCTGTCAGATTAATTGAAGTATACTATTGGTGCAAAGCATCATGTATTCTGGATTTTTTTTTCTGTTTATTTTCCCCTGCTGTTTTTAAAATTCATGCGGATTCTCTGATTTATCCTCTGGTGGCAGTGCACATCTAGACAGTTTTTTCCTCCCCAGATTTTTTATCAGCTTGTAGTAAATTATTTCTATTTCAAAGTTTTGGTAGTTTAATGTAGACATCATTTAATGTTCTTGAAAATAAGTCCATAATGGTGATGATTTAGATGGAGATTTTATTTTTATTTCATTGGTGTTTAGACCAATATGTCAGAAAATAGTAATAATCTCAAGTAATATATTTGGTTAATAAAAAAGTGGAAATTAATAATTTGACTATATTTTGTACTTTTAAGGATTGTTAAAGACAAGAAGATGAGAGAAGCTGCTAAATTTGGGTTGTAAAACATATAGAGTAGACACTGAAGAGGCTTTATTACGATGACCTACAAACATGCCTTTCTATTTGTCTCTTTCTTGGAGCCTGAGCACAAGCTCGCAGTCAATATCAGAGCCAGTATCTTCAGCAAATGATATATTTAAATAGGGCAACAGATGTTTTAGAAACATTCTTCAATTACAGATTAATTACTAATTCTACTATTATTAATCCATTACTAATTCTACTAATCCTATAACAATTAAATGTATCATCCTATTATAAGCACAAGGAGCATACAGTTTAGGGTCTTTACCATCGATGTGTCTAAGCAGAGGCCTTTAGACTGGGCCTTGATGAGCTCATAAAATAAAAGACTTTTTTTTTTTTTTTTAAAGAGAAAGTTTAAAGATGAAGCTGAATATTCCATATCTTAGTATTGATTTTCTTTCTATGTAAAGCGTTGCATTTCTCATCATAGAATTAAATATAGGAAATGTAGAATTTATGTTCTACTTTCTAGCCAAGAAAAATGACTTATTAATTCCTTAAGACTGACCTTATTTGTCTGACAGTTATATTATTCTCATTTTTTCTGGCTTCTATAGAAAACCAAAGCTGAATCTATAAATTGCTACAGATGATATCATGTACATTTCAACTTTTCATAAAAAAATCTTTCTTTTGGGCTAGTTTTTAGAAGTTTTCATTTAGTTTCAGAGAAACCCTACCCATCTATAAGTCTATCCTTCCTCCTCGGACATCATTAAAGCTTTGGTATGACTTTCAGCTCTTATCCCAAGTTGAATGCCTTGCTGTAGTTTCCTGTCAGAAGGAAAAGTTTGTAGCATTTGCTGACCTTGAAGACTCCAGAGACTTTGTTCAGTCACCTGAGCATAGCTGTCTAGTGCCCTTGGAGGTGCCCTGGGGTCTGCTGCCATGTCTCCAGCTACTCCTCTAGAAGGCAATGTGTTTCCCACAGGTTTTGCACTGAATCTGCTGACCTCATGCTGATGTTTCAGCCTGTCCCACGTGGCAGCAGGTCCTTATAGGGGAGCAACTGAGCTTTGATTTTGATTTGTGTGGCAGGAAGCTGAGGTCTGGAAACCGTGACGTGGGTTTATGAGTAATTATTGTGCATTTGAGTAATTAAAAGTCTTCTATAACCCTGCAGTGATGAGTTCAGTCATTTCCTCTCTTTATTTTCTGTTGTCTGCCAGCATAAATGTAATTTCTGCACGCTAACTGTAAAAAATAATTTCTTTCACTTAGCCAGAAAATTTGTTAGTCAAGCAAAATCAGCATCCAGGTGTCATAAAACAAAGCATTAGAGTTGTGTGATAAAAATACATTTATATAGGAACTTTGTTGATGCAAACTATCAAACATACTTTTTTTTTTTCTTCCTTTTTATAGCACACTGTAGCCATAAATTTAGTTTTGTTTTACCTTAAATGATACTGAATTTTGGTAAAGACAACATTTTCCGTACCGTTTATCAGCTGCTGAACTGAGAAAGTACATGCTCATTTGCATCAGTTATTTATCTTGTGTTTTTGAGTAAGTAGCAATAGTGTTGAGTTTGACTTTACTAGTGAGAGTGCTAGAGGTATTGATCAGCTATTGGTAACTTATTCTAAATATGCAATGTCAATAAACCTTTAGGGGTGGTTTGTACTCTGTCTGTATCATTCAAAACCTTGAGCGATGGAAATGCCTTTTGTAAACCAACAGAGTTCTGCAGTCATACCAGCTCATGTGACAGACACTTCACTGTTGCATTTATACCCTATCAAATAATAATAAAAAAGCCTGTTGTTCATGCTTTTTCCTGGAGATAACAAGAGTGAATAGTCTCTGTTTTCCTCAGAGCACAGGAAATGTAGATATTGTGCTTCTGGTGGGGGTGCTTATTTGTTTCTTTACAGAGAAACTAGACAAAAGCGTCTCTATTTTTAAATAGGAATAACTTTCAGAAGCCAAGAGGAAAGAACAAATGTAAAACCTCAGTGAGAGAGAAAAGGAATATAGCCTTTTTTTCGTACAGGCTGTGGCAATAAAGCAGACACAACAGACGTGGTGAGCCCTGAGAAAGAAATCTTGCAACACACCACCACATAAATTCAAAAAAGCCAAACTTTTTGGTTTTGACCCAAAAAGCAACTTGCTTTCCATTTTTCTTCTGAATGCTTTCAGTAGCAAACACGATTTCACTTCAGCAAATTTAAGGAATATGCAGGAATTTGCATGTCATTTTCAAATGGTATCTGGAACATACACTTCCATCTTCCAGAAGAAATGGAGTTTAAACAAAGTTAGCTGAATTCTTGGCAGAAAGTAAGTTATTTGAATTTTTGGCAGAACAATTTCTTCTCTTAAGAGAAGAAATAGCATTTCTGCTGTGGAAAAGCCGAATGAGATAAACAGGACATGTAAAGAAAATCATTGGCTCTCTTAAAGGCTTGGACAGATGCTTACATCCTAAACTGCGTTAGCCTAAATTTACTAGAAGAGACTGAATGGAATCAGAAAACATGCTTTTTCTGTTTTCTTTTTTTAGGGTAAGTGAGACTGGAAAATATAAGCTACAACATACTGTCTTTTAAGGACTATGCCTAAATCACACTATGACTAAAGACTTCTTTTGGGGAATGAAAATGATATAACTTCTCCTTACTTGAACCCTTTGCTCCTGACACACGAGAAGGCAGATTACTTATGAAACGACCTGTTCTTTTGATTTACTTATTCTGTTCTATCTGCTCCCCCCTACCTTCCTTGCTCCGAATGAATATCTGTCAGCTATTTGCATGCTTTTGAGGGTTTCCTTATGGGCTTGATGATGATCAAAGGATGGATTTTTTTATAGTACTTAGGCTCATGAAGATGCAGATCGGCACCAATGAGGATTAGGTACTTAGGTACCTTTGAAAATTCCATTTGATGGCTGTTATTAAGAGCTGTAAGTTCCCTTAAAAGTCTAGTCATGTATACCTACGCCTATCCATATTACTGAAAAGGACTGTGAATCTGGATATATGTAATGATTTTTTTCAGCTGATCTTTAGGCCTTTGAGAATAGATCAAAATCCACTTTGATTGATTTTCCAAATGGACATTGAATCATTCTTTTATTGTTCTCTCGGTATCAGCTGAATAGTAGGAGGAAAGGTATCCCATTCTTTTATTATCCCGGACAGAAGTGGGAGCAGTAAAGTGCTGAGAAAAATGGCCCAGAGAAGGAATAAAATTCTAACAAAGATGTTTCTAATCCTGTTGCTCATTCTGTATTATAGGCAGACTTAGGCAGACTGCTAAAAACAGGCTAGGGGGTTATTATACTATGGGAGTATATTCAAACATACGCAGCAACAGAATTGCAGTGTAACCAAAAATGGAAGTGTTTCTTCCTTTCTCCCCTTTATTTCTGTCTCCTGGTGTCCTAAGAGCTGGGCACAGGGCTTAGCTGTGCAAAAATCTTTTCCTGTCCAGTTACCACCACTTCACGTCATGGCAGAGTGTCTGGAGCTACGTTGGGTCCTTTGAAGCTGAAATGTTCAGGTCCTGTGGCAGATCCCTATGCTAACCACGTTCTTTGTTATGGTTGTTCCTGCTATAAGTTTCTTAGTGCTCTGTAACTATTCCAGTCCCCAAATGAATGTGTGATACCCCAAACAGTAGACTGGCAGCTGGCAGGATGATTTTTGTCAAGCTTGCTGTGTTTTTAGGCACTTCGTAAATGGAGGTTTTTCCTAACAGAACGATTCTCTAGGAATCCTGTTTGTTCCTCAAAGCTACATGTTTGGATGTGATGTCCTTCCCATGCCCAGCTGGCACGGGAGTTGTGAGATTTCTGAAACCATTTTAATTTTAAAGCTCCTCCAGCCAATTTTGAATTAGGGTTTGGTTTGCAATGGCTTCTGCCATAGCAAGCATTAGAAAACTGGAAAATTAGATTAAAGCTAGTCTTCTGCTCCCTTTCCTAAAATGCACTGGTATCTGCAGTTGAGGCCGTGGTCTGTACATATTTTTTGATTACATAAATTTAAACACATTTCATTTTATTTTAGCAGCAGCTGCATAAAATAGAGGCAAAAAATCTGCACGTTAAAAAAACCTCGTGAGTCATTCCCTGGTGTGGTCCAGTGAGTTCTACTGAGAGCTTCTCAGGTCTTCTTTTTCTTGTTAATTTTCTTTTGTTGTTATTTTAAACTCTTTTATCACTGTTAAATTCTTTTCGAGTGTAATGTATTTAAAAGCTGCTAGATGTTTTGTCTTTTCTGCAAAATTTTGATGGTAGATACATGATATAATGAAAGAAAAAAAGGCAATGCTTCACCTTTCCTAAAAATGTGATTTTGCTTGCTCTTAATGAAATATTAAGGAGCATGGCTAGATCTCTAGAGAGAGAAGAAAAAAAGGAACCATACTGTTAGACATTCACTCACCTGTCAGGAAATGTCGAGTTTTGAGCCATTCAAGATTTCTCCTGACTTCTTCCATCTCCATCTGACACAATCAGGCATGTCTGTGACCACTCCATCTCTCCAACATCTTGTAGCATGCCAAAACTATCCATCCATATTTCTGTAACTCCTATTACGGAGCTTGCAGAATACCATAAAATGGAAATATGAAATCATGGAACAGCAGGGTTTTGAAGGGGCCTTCAAGCTTTGGAAGGGACCTAGTCCAGCCCCCCCTGTCAAAGCAAGGTCACCCAGAGCAGGTTGGACAGGAACACATCCAGGTGGTTTTTGGATATCTCCAGAGAAGGAGACTCCACACACTTTCTGGGCAGCCTGTTCCAGTTCTTTGGCACCCTCAAAGTAAAGAAGTTTGTCCTCATGTTAAGACGGAATTTCCTGTGTTCCAGTTTCTGTTGTCCCTTGTCCTGCCACCAGGCACCATTGAGAAGAATCTGCTCCCATCTGCTTGACACCCACCCTCTAGATATTGATAAGCATTGATGAGACCCCCCCTCAGTCTCCTCTTCTCCTGGCTAAACAGACACAAGTCTCTCAGCCTTTTGAGAAAACCAGACAAACTAGATATGGAAAAAAAATGATTCTTGCTCCTGATCAGGCAGTCAGCAGTATCAGTTACATGGAGCCACCATTGCTGGTACTAGGTAATGAAGTGGAAAAACACGGTGTTACTCTAAGGCAACACAAAATCTGTGTCAGATTATACATGTCCGTGTAATTATCCTGCTGCTGATTTTCGGAGCATAGCAAACAAGTGTTTTATTTCAATTCTAACTATCTGGTTCAATTCTTTGGATTACTGAATGTCATAAAATTATAGAAGTCATCATCCCTGAGTGTGTTTAAGAGTCATTTAGATGTGTATATGTGGTGTAGAGGGATATGGTGTAGGGGAGAACTTTGCAGGGTGGGGTTGATGGTTGGACTCGATGATCCCAAGGATCTTTTCCAGCCTGAATTATTCTATGAAAAACACATGCATCAATAATTTATACAACATTAAAATTGAAAAAAAACCCAACAAACCAGGAGATGGAAAACAGAATGAAAGAGTTGGAAAGACTAAAATAATAAACATTGACTTTCCTCTCCAATGCTCTTTGATCTTTGGCAATCTTTTATGAATAATTTTTTTTTTATTTTTTACTAAGAACAGTAAATGCAAAAGCATTCAATTCTTACTATTACTGACTTATTTTCCTGGTTGTGTATCATTTGGATTTCTTAAGCTCTTCTTTGAGCAATAATGCTTTTAAACTTAAACATACCAGGTTTAAGTTTAAAATTTACACTTCCTATTACTAAAGGAAAGTCACTAATGTACTTCCACATATGCTTTACTTTATGTATTTCAGTGCCCCACCTAAGTGCAAAAAGTCTTTTATATTTAACCTGCAAAAATTTGCCTGCATTCAGGAAATATAAGGAGACTATGAACCATGAGAACTTTTTTCATGTTCTCTCTTATTGCTCCTACAAGGTCTTATGGAAAGCACTTGGCAATAATTCATCCTGGGGTAACACAGGAATGCAGCATTCCCTCTAGTTGGTTTTTTCCTCACTAAAAGTCACGTGTACTTTTTCCGATTTTGCTTTTTCTGAACTCTTCAATAAAGCAAAGAAGTTACTATATAGGTATGTATGTTAGGAGAATTTTCCTAGAGTCCTTTTAGTGCGTGCCTGAAAATAGCATTCCAGCATTATCCCTCACACTGATTCTAGCAACACAATTTTTAATTCAACATAGAATGTGAAAACCCAACAAAAGAAAGGCTTCAGACAGAGGTAAGTTGATGCTTCATGTCCTTTGATTATTTGATCAAGAAAACATTACATTTCAGGCAGTTCTCTTACAAATGTGGGAAGTTGAGAAACTGGGATAAGAGAAACACATTTTGTCAATAAATGGTAAAACATACATTCAAGTGGAGCAACTGGAAAATTAATTTCTGATACAGATTGTGACTTTGTTGTGTTGTTTATATTTGGTTGGCTAAGATTTCTTTTTAACATTCAAGTGCAATATGTATCATTTAATCAGGAATACACTATAGAAAGAATCTTGTTAAAAAGAACAACAACAAAACCCTCAGGAGAAATCTGGGAGAGGCTGTTCTGTTGGTAAGAAGGAAAGCTGCCTTTCCTATTTGTTTTTGTTTCAGTCCATTGCCTTTTATCTGCTCATACCATTATCTTAATTTTTTAATATAATTTCCTCTCTATTTGTATTATGAAAATTCATTTATCAGAGTTATATTGTATTACAGCCTGTATCAAAGAAACATTGGCTACATCAATGTAGAAATATTAGATTATTTTAGGCTAAACGGTTAGCTAAAAGACTAAAGAAAGACATCTATGGGGATGAAAGATATTCATGTATCATTGAACAAAGGATCATTTGTTTGTCTATTTCAGTTTTGGAACTGGATTTCCAAATCAGCCTTTTTGGCAAGAGTTCAGTGGCTAGACTGAGCAGCTTTCTGGCTAATAATGTGGCAAAGATGTATCTCAAAACACACCACAGTGTGACCAATAAATCTGTGTGGCAGGTAGACAGTGGGCCCAATTCATCCCTGACAAAACTTCCTGTTGGTGAATTGGACAAATTTTGCCTTTCTGTGTTTGTGCTTCATCTGATTCATGAAAAATGATTTGGGGTTAAGGCAAGTAATTTGTTCTCTATGAGTTCCAAGAACAATAACCAGTAGCTCCTCTACTGCCTTGATAATTTGGTGCAACGTATCTGAAAGTATCTGTTTAGGAATGACATATGAATGTTACAAGCCATATGTGAAACTAAAAAACAGTAAAAGCTATACTGTATTTTTACAGTAATGTATTCAATGCACTCCTGTAAAATATCTTCCTTTTTGGCACCTGCCAATATCCTCTGGTTGATAGTGATGAGTAGCTGCTTTCTGAAGAACTACAATATGGGCAATTTAAAAATATGTTACTGCCTAATAATTAAATAAAACATACCACATACCCTTTTATGATAAATAATTCAACCCCCCTTGCATTCTTTTCAAGCAAGCAATATAAAAAAGCATAAATTTTTAAATCTTAAACCCTCTCACGTTTTCATTTTTTACTAGAAATTATATCTGACATATATTCTTTCTGTTGAAGATGGACAGCTTTACTGAAAAAAATATTGTAATTTTCAGATGCTTTTATTTTGCATAAAAAGTCTGCTGTCTCAAAAGTGGAATTCCATGCTTAATTGTCATCTTTCAAAATCATGTGATGCAATTATAATACAGCTTATTTTTGCAAACTGGAGCTTTGGTCAGGACAGCAAGAACTATGTAAAAGGAGATCAGGCATAAATTTAAGAGAGACAAGAAGCACTTATAATGTTTGCTTTAGAGACACCAAAACACCAGTATTTCTTGTGAAGAAGCAAGGATTTTTCTTTTTCCTTTGGTGAGGAAGTTGCAGATATTTGCTGTGAAAGAACAAACAGAGAAAGGAAAAGAGCAAAAGAGCAGAGAAACTAGGGCCAAAGAGCAGGAAGAAAAGTTTGCAGATGCAGTGAATTTACAGAATGCAAAGAGCGAAAAAGTGGCCAATTTTGAATTATATATACAGGCGGGCAGCATAGCAAGTTGTGAAAAAAGAAGGAGCCATTCTCTGTAAACTATATAAACTGCCCCCAGTGTTATTGTCCTTTGGGGTTGTGTGTGTAACAGTGTTTGAGAAATACATGAGACAAAGCATTTGAAGATACAACTCTTATCTTCTGTACCCACAGCTTACAAGATATAGACTGGGGTCTTTAACTTCAGGATACCACATGGTACTTATGTGGTAGCATACAGATAATAAAAGCGTGAGGTAGGAAGGCACCAATCCTTTGATCTTCATTTTCTCCCCTTTCCCAGCCCACCTTCTGACATAGGATTTATAGGAAATTACAAATAGTTCATCGGCCAAGGTTTGAACTAGCTTCTAAAAAGAATTGAATACATTTTGAAAGCAAGTCACTTGTTAAATTTCAGAACTTTTAGGCAACTGATTTTGTAACTGTGAGTGTGCAATTCTTTGCAATTAAATGAATTATTTCAGGTAGCCTAAACACTGTGGAAGTTTATGATAGTCTTCAAATGGCTTCAGTAAATACCAAGTGAGGAGAAACTTCTCTAAAGGAGCAATTATTCTATGTTTAAGCTAAACTTCTTAAAACCATATATAACAGGGAGAAACCATCCATAAAAGAAAAAAGGTGATCTTCACACAGTAAATCCATTATTTTTTTTTTATATTTCTATAACATCCAAAGATCAATCTTCATGCAATTATCACAGATGTATTTCACAGGTCCACCATGTCAGCCTTCTGGTTTTGTTTGCCTTCAAACATCATACTGGTGAGACCGCACCTNGTTGAGGGATCTGGCGTAGGGGAGAACTTGTAGAGTAGGGCTGATGGTTGGACTTGATGATCCCAGGGGTCTCTTCCAACCTAAATGATTCTATGATTCTATGATTCTATGAAGGATTTTGCAAAACTTTGGCTTTGGAAGTGTTACCAGCCACAATATTAGGGTGACCATGTTTTAGAAATGCAGTATGTGGAGGAGTGGAGTATTGGCAAAAAAGCTTACGTGTCCTTATACTACTGTCTTAAAAATAATAATTGTCTTTATCCTTGTGTAACAGCAAGGGATTAGCAGTATAAAATTTAATTGTGTGAGTGCAGTCTTCATAAAGATGTTTTGCTGCATCAGATTGATAACGCTGCTTTTACAAACCAAAAATGTAGAGGTGCATGATTTTCAAGTAGGAAGATATTTACTGCCTGATGTAATGTTCTAGAAAAGATGATTCAAGATTTTGCTATATCTGGAGTGTGGTTTTTGGAACATTATCTTTATAATAGGTGCCATGGCTGATTTGAATATGCACTTTCTGTCAGTTGGTAAATATTTTTTCATAGAATCATGGAATTGTTTTAGTTGGAAGAGACCCTTGTGATCGTGGAGTCCAACCACAGCATATTAGTGACCTCTTTTTTCACGTTTGCTTCATCCTTGTCTGTCCTTTCATCTGTGGCCCAAGCTAAGAGGTAGGATATGAGTATACCATAAAGAAAATATTACTCTGGAAGTTACTAACAAGCTACTGTCATGACAAGAGTGACATCTAAATGTAATTTTTCATAAAATGTTATGGGGTGTATTTGTAAAAATAAAACTGCTTGTGCCCTTCACATAACTTTTTGTAAAATGAAGAAAAAATAATCCATTTTAATTTTTTCAAATCAATTATTCTCCTCTGATATTGGCTCATCATGGTTTCGTTCTGTGTTCCAGAAAGGAGTGGAGGCACAAATATGCTCCTCACACCAGATTTGAAGCCACAATGATTGCAGTGTTTTAGTTCTCACTGATTTTATGGTTTACTGCTGTGTCAAAAGAGCACAACTGTTTTATATGTGTATATACAATTACAAACCCTCGCTGAATAGCAACTAACCTGCCCTTCCCAAATTTCAAAATTAGGAAATGGCTAGGAGAGGGAGAGAGAGAAGAAAAGATCAAGATAATAAAGGCTGAATTCAAGGAAGAAAGCATTGGCACTTCTAGTACATAAGAGGTTGGGACCTGCTTGTGAAACACAAGGTGAAAGGCCTGAATTTCTTAGTTCACAGTTTACTTCTGCTTTGTTCTGAATTGCTTTAGAATTCTTTTCTTCAGAAGAAAATATTGTGCCCTGTGACTGGTTTGAATTTATCTATATTTTCTGCAAGCGCTAGATTAGTATGCCAGAAATAATGCAAATTTCCCTGTTTTGCAGTCCTAAGAGGAAGTCCCTCATTTTCATTCTCCCTGCTACCAAATGCTCTGCTCTCATTTATTTATTTGCTGCTATATACTTTCACAAAATGGTCCCTACGGTAAGTCTTCTTATTTATCCCTCTACACACTTTATATCGCCCATTATCACATTAATCTTTGTAACGCTTGCATTTAAACTCAATTCCTGGGTATCTCATGGTGCACATCTCAGTATTGGATTCCAACCTCCATCCTTTCACATTTCTGTGGGAGGTGAAATCTGTTGTTTCCCTACAGAAAAAGAAAGTGCAATGCACAGAAAAAAAACCATATGAACCTCCTTTCAGGTCTTCCACTAGTCTTCCTAAACTGAACAGACTCCATCCAGGTTCTAGGTCAGATGTCTACTCTCTTTTGTTTTCGTGTTGCTGCTCCAGTGACCTGCCACCACCATTGTCTTTACCTGTAGACTTTTACATTTAGAATTGGAAGTGAGAGGATAATTGTGGGCTTTTGAGGTCCCTGCAAACTGGCTGATGGCTGTGGAGTGATGACAGACCGTCCTGGCCTCAGGCAGCGGTGGAGTACCACTGCAGGAGATGTCAGTGCAACTTGCTCTTCATGAGCTGGCGTGGGCATCAGTATACCATTCTTGGCAGCACTGTTAATTATTTTCCATGAAATAGTAGTTCCTCTTTCAAACTATAACTCCTTAATTTAACAAGAAAGTGATTTACAATGTTTATGCAGGAGGTGCTTTTAATGACCCATCTGTCATTTATATACAACCAAATCTTCAAACTATAATGTCTTGTCATCTATACCAGTTAATGAGGTGTACGTTGTGAAGGTTAGTATATGCCTAATATTCTCTATAAGTCTCAAGTAGTGTTCTATTGATATTTAATTAGGGATGTTGTGTAGCACTTACAGCTATGTACTTCAAATGCTTCTGCTAGTGTGTTAGATAACGAGACTGACATCTGTTGACTGTGGTTCCACACTGTGGAAAATCACTAAACTATTGAACTCGTAGTTTTAATTTAATATTGGCAATCTGAAGTCTCTAAGCAGACTTACAATACAGTTGTCCTACATTTTCCTTATTTTTTTCTATTTAGTAAGTTTGAAGAATTCTCTTGTTTGTGTCAGAGTTCACGGTAACCTCATAAGTTTTTGTTTCTTACAGGTTTATTTGAGGTAATATTTCTAGAGGGTTTTTTTAATGTACATATATATGTATATATATATCAAGGGATCATCTTATCCCCTTCCATGCAATATTTGTGAACCATTCCTAAATTCTTTTGTGAGTAGTAACATCTTAAAAATGTTCATATTCATGGTTTTTTTTTTGGGGTATCATTGAAGTTCTCTTGTAGATTAAAAAAAAATAATGTAATGTTCTTCCTTTTTTGAACATATGGAATTTGAGTTGACATTTTTCTTAGGACTCAGACTTCAAACACTATGATCAAAACATAGATTTTGTTCATTTGATCATTTTCAAATGTAAAATTCCACAGGCTTTTCCCTTCCAGCAAAACACAGCAATGCCAACATTGCAGGCAGTTATATTTTGTTTTTCTTATTTTTTCTTTTTAGCGTTCATTTAA
Source organism: Jacana jacana (assembly GCA_013400555.1). Lineage (NCBI taxonomy): Eukaryota > Metazoa > Chordata > Aves > Charadriiformes > Jacanidae > Jacana > Jacana jacana. The sequence goes on along the minus strand of VZTM01006557.1, from coordinate 17,280 downwards.
AGCTTTTGTCTGTAGTGCTCACTACTTTTTTTTAAACTTCTGTATCCACCCTCTTCAATTTTCTGATGTATTCCCTTCAAAGTTTAATTGCTAAGTGTGTGAAAATTATCTATCTTCTGGCAAAATCCAGATTTTCAGTTGTGACACTTTATTTTGTATGTTTATTTTCTTCTGTATGAAATAATTATCTTCCTATTAACTTTTTGTATTGTATTTACTTTGTTTCTTTTACATTATCACAACATTCTTTAGTCCACTCTTATAGCCTGTATTGAAATATGCTTCCAGACTCGCAAATGTTTCTTCTTTTTCTACTCGTGCACATGCAGTATTCATGCAATACCCAGGGTTTCTAGTAGAATACATTATTCTCCAATATGTTTGCAGAGTAGCTCTGTGAAAGATCCTTACATACATACTGACTTATTTCATAATCATTGCTAGAAAACTTATTTACAACAACTGCAGGTCCTTGAAATTAGATGTTAAAAAACACCGGGAAAAAAATGCTGGGACTTTAGTCTTAGTCGGTTATCATGGTTAGTTCTACTTTCAGAACTGCTTGGAAAAAGCTCTCCATGATCGCTCTCTCCTCTAAATCCACACCTTTCTGGAAACAACAAAAGACAGCAAAAATATTCTGAATTTTCATGCCCATAAACTTGGTTTTGTAGGAGAGGTGAGGGTCGGAAAGGAAGGTGGGGCTAAGGCAGATCCCCTCCAACCTATTTGCAACATTTCTTTCCCCATCTCTCTCCTCATTTCTCAGGAAACCACGTAAACCTCAGAGAGCTGTAGCAGGAGGTGCCTGCGAGTCCCCAGCTGGGTATAAGCGCTAGAGCACATGCCTGTATCTTCCTTCTGCTCAGCACGCAGGGCTGTGAGAGCAGCTCCCATCCATGTGGGACAGAGCATTGTCACAGCTTGCTGGCTGCAGGGGATCCCACCGGCATGCCTTTTTGCACAGGGAAATGGATGTTCTTCACTTACTTTGCTTAATGAAATCCCACTTAAATATTCTTTTGGCCCAACGGCGTGACTTTTTCAGTTGTTCACCTCTAAAATACGTCAAAGCAAACATTTAATTGAATCATAGAATCATTTAGGTTGGAAGAGACCCCTGGGATCATTGAGTCCAACCATCTGCCCTACTCTACAAAGTTCTTCCGTACACCATATCCCTCAACACCACATCTAAACAACTCTTAAACATATTCAGAGATGGTGACTCAACCACCTTCCCAGGCAGCCTATTTCAGTGACTGACCACTCTTTCTGTGAAGAATTTTTTCCTAATGTCCAGCCTAACCTACCCTGCTGCAGCTTGCAGCCATTCCCTCTTGTTCTATCGCTAATTGCCCATGAGAAGAGACCAGCACCAACCTCTCTAAAATGCCCTTTCAAGTAGTTGTAGAGAGTGATGAGGTCTCCCCTCATCCTCCTCCTCTGCAAACTAAACAGTCCCATTTAAACAAAAAAAATACTTTTTTCCAATATTCAGTTCATGGCATGTCTTTACTTCAGAGCTTTACCAACCAGACTTTGAATCTTCTGAAGGATGATCTTGGAAACTTGCTTACTTCAAGCCTATAATTCTGCTCAAAAACCTCTAATCCTGAATAGTATTAGTGTGGAAGCATGTCAAGTCTTTTTACAAATAACCCTGTATTGATAGCATATTTTTTCTTGAGTTAATAAAAATATTTTTCAGGAAGAATAATTTTCGCATTGTAGAAAAGCAAGAAGAAGCTTTATAGTACCTGTTGGTTACATGTGCAGGGATTAATTAGCTGATTTTGGAATTTTGGATCTGGATTTGGTGTTTTGGTGGTTTTGGGGGGCTTTTGGTTGTGGTTTTTTTTTTTTTTAATTTATTTTTGTTTTTTTTGTTTTTTTTGTTTTTTTTTTAAGGAATTGACTTTGAATACAGGCATATAGGAAATTCAGGTAGCTCAGCTAGGGAGTCTATGAAGCTATACCAGTATTTTCATTAAAAAGTATCAAATGGCTAAAAGAATACCAGAAAATTTCATTTAGTGAGAATTAGGATTTTATTTATAAGAGAATGACAGCAGACTGTGACCAATCCCAGGGAAATTGATTTTGAGGTATAATGAAACTGAATATTAGACAAAGTTTCAAGCTTAATATTATACAAATATTATGTCATAGGAATCTCGTAAATGTTTGTAGTACTCTCTTGCTCTCTCAACACATTTGGTTCTTATATGTTTATTTTTCAAGTATTTTTTCTAAGACAAAATTTAGAGATCAGTTCTCATTAAATTACAATCAGATTGTGGTACTTACCTTCTTAAAATCCTATGAGCTCTTTTTACTGTCACTTTCTTCCATTGTCTTTTTGAATATAACTACACTAACAATTTATTGCCTTGCCTTGTTCTGTCCAGATACTAAGGTTAACACTTGGACCACACATGAAAAAGAGCCGTTTCTTTTCTTTCTCACTACCTTGTCCATTTTTTTTTTCTTGGTGGGGTGCATTTTAGATGACATATTTGCCCTATTGAGAGCTGCAGGATTCTGTAAAATCTGTATGGAGACCCATTTCTTCATCATTATCTCAGTTCTAACTATACTTATAATCACAAATGTGGCAGGGTTTCTGTTGCAGCTTTCTAAAGATGAATAAATTAATCTCAAGTGGGCCATTACCAAAGATAAAAAAAACCCTCATTTTTTTACAAGTGTAAAATAATAGCCCATATTCTGATTACCAGAATAAATTAATTAATTGCTAGTAAGTGCATGCTACCTAAAAAATCATGACTATTCAAAGTGCAGTTACCTTTTAAGTTTGTTTAAGAATAGGAATCACCATTATGTCTATGTGTGTCCCTCCTCCATATAACTCCTCACTATACCAAGCCAAATTAAAATTAAATAAATCTGACAGTTACTTCGAGTTGAATACTTTTTTGCAACCTCATGAAGAGTATTCCTAGTAAAAAGTATATCCATTCCCCCAATAGTCAGCAGTTACATTGGCCCAGGGGAATGTAATTGTTGTACTTACAGAGACAGTTGCTTTAGTATCTTGAGATAATTCATTGGAAGGCATTTGCTATAGGACAGGGAGCGTGAATTACAGATGTAGCCACTACAGTGGCATTAATAGAGGTGATGATTCCTGTCAATGGTGTCCTGCTTCTGTCATTACGGAAAGCAGAAAGTGCATTTCTTTGGGCAGCAGACAGTGAGACAGAGTCTGAGTCCGAGGCTATGTAAGCCTATCCATCAGGTATCTATGTTTATGGAGACAGCTGATTATTCCCAGCAAGCAAAATGCAGACCATGCTCCAGGAATGATTCACAGTTTCTGTTTACCGTCCGTCTTGCCTTTGCTTCACGTAGGGCAGTCTCTGCTCAGAAACGGTTGTCTGACCAAGCTGCAGTAAATTACTTAGTAAAGAATTTCTTCCCCCTGATCCTTGAGTATTTAAAACCATAGTAGCTGACATGAATGCCATTTGCATTATGCACTAATAGCACTATGTAAAGGCTGTTTCTGACTTTAATATACTCTTTCTCTCAGTTTAAAATCTCCCGCTGCTATAACCATAAAAATATCTTATAGAATACTATTCACTCCAATGTAGAATCATATTCTTATCGTGTTTGGTGAAAACATATGCTGTAGGGTACGTTTCTGCACAGATGGTTGGCAAGTAAGACTCTATAAGCCACATTCATATATTCATCATATATTTCTTCACCATTTCTGTTTCAATTTCCAACTACACTTTTATCTTTATGAAAATAGTTGTACAGAAAATAAAGAGACTGGTTCCTTTCCTGTCTGTTACTGTACATTGAGCAGGGTCCTGGCAGTAAGGAATGACACAGACTAATGTATAGGATAGACAGTTGGACTTAAAAGAGTGACCAATATATAGCATAATTCTCAAAAGCAGCAAATGCCTTTTGCTGCCTTGTCTGTCGTCTGGACATCAGAGTATGAATTTCCTTAGACATTAAAACTTTTACGCATCCCTCCCTCCTTTTCCATTCCAGCTGGGGTCTGTACCATGTCTCCCAGCAAGTCATGGCACCTGAACATCATAGGGGAAAGGAGGGTATGATCTGGTAGTTCCACCATTGTCTTGAAACACAGGTGGCTCCAGCAGCACCTGCTCCTCTGGCAAAGGAGAAGAATTAGTATTGAACTAGAAAATCAACTATAAGTGAGGGTAAGCTATTTTTTTTAACCTTGGTTCTGAAGATTACTTTTTCTTTCCTTTTTATGACTAGGAAATAGATGCATTAGTTGTAGTAAGTGACAGCCTTACCTCTAAGAGATGTATAGCAAAACATAGACTATAAGAAAGGGCAATCTGTCCACGTAATTGCCCTCCAAAACTTGAGAGCTGACAATTATTGATGCTTGGATTGCCTCTGAGGTTTATAATTTGTGTCCCTCTCATTTTGTAAACCAGAATACATTCTGTATTCTGTATACCTGCATACGGGTCTAGTTAAATAGAACCTAATGGTTCATGTTGGGATAATGTCAGCAACACTCATATACCCTCCATAAATTTTTTTTTCATTATACACTTCTTTTTCACTTATAAAGAGTTGTCAGTTACTGGACCCATGGATTTCTTGATTACTCACATAGATGAACACGGACACAGCCATGAGCTCTGTGTTAGTAATGATTATTTCACAGTTTACTGTGTTTGTAATTTCAAAATAAATAATGCAATTGCATTTTTGCTCTCCGATAGGAGTAATTAACTACCTCTGTACACTGTTTCCATAGCACGTATCTGCCCGTGATTTAGATTGTTTGTCTAGTCATGCTACAACATACAAGGGGGGACGGAGAAGCCATCTGTCATTTAATTTATTTCTCACTGCATTATGTATATAAAGCAAATGCTGGTTATGCATGAACATTAGCCAGATAGAACACTTCTTTGCATATTTTTTTTTCCGCTTCTAAACCGTCATTTTTATAGCCTTATGCTTGGAAGATAAATAAATGCCTTCTGTTGCCTGTAGTATGAATTTCAGAGCTATGTTAGAGGGAAAGAGCTAATAGAGCCATATTCAATGTATGTACCCTCTGATGGAAAGATTTGTCTTATGTGTAGTAAGTGTATCACACAAAAGGATTTATTTATTCACTTGTCATGGGGAGGTAGCTATCGTGATTTTGTCTTCCACTCTGTAAAGATTAATCCCAGCGTTTCTGTCCAGCAGATGCCTACTTCCTCAGGCATTAACTGGTTAAGCACTGATCTTTGACACCTGAGAAGCTGTTTTCATTTGACTTATTTCTCCCAATAAAATTAACACGCTATATGACTAAAATTTCATTTGCCTTTACATTCTGTGAAGTTTCACAATACCTCAAGTCAGTCCTTCAGACCAGGTCTAATGTGCTTCTCCTGATTTCAGTTCAGGTCTGGCAGCTGGGTTTGTCCTTGGCTTCATGAAAGAGAATACATATGCTGAAGTCTTCCCTCCTTTCTCTTTGAGCCTTGAAAGGTATCTGCCTTTAATTGCTCTGTAACAAAATAAGCAGTGAACTTTTACTGCCACAGGATAATAGAAATATTCAGTGGTATTTACAGGACCTTTTGTTTCTTTTTATCTCAGTACATTTCTAATTATGTTTTTTATTTATATTACAGAAGAGCTGATGAATTCCAATTAAGAATGGCTCAATTCTTATTCAACTTCGTATTGAAAAAGAAGTTTGTCATGCCCTGAAGAATTTTACAGTTTGATTTAAGACATAAAAGTGAATTAATTAAATAATTGGGGAGAATAGCTGTTACAAAGGAGGCCTATTGTATCAGTTTGTGTGATTTTAACAGTGGCATTTTATGCTTTACTTTGAGAGCTAGCTTCTAAAATCAGATGGCCAAGCTGTGAACCTCACTTTATTACTTTTTTTTATTTTTTATTTTATTTTTTTTCTTTCCCCCCAAGGAAGATTTAGTTCTTCAAGTTAGGAACAAAATATAGAATAAGTGAACTTTCACGGCTGCACTAAAGTATAGAAAGGGGAAAACCTCTGAAAGATTCGCAAACTATTTCATGATAATAGAGCCTTTTAAGTTTTGAATGTTTATGGCTACCAGTAATATTCTCAGTGAAAAAATCATATCTTGGTTAAGGAGTTATATAATACCCAGTAGCATAAATAGGGAGATTTTTGTGTTTATATTGCCAGGGCAGTTTAAGAAGGGAGTTCATTTAAATACTTAGAAAGGCGGTATATGCACAAAGAGAACATCTAGTCTGTCATTATTTTTGAATATCATTCATGTGTCATCCCTATGTGTCACCCTTCTTTCAAAAGGGCTTCACCATAGTCTCAGCCTCAACTAGGGCTACCCAAAACCTTGTAAGCAACAGAAAGCCTATGTAGGAAAAGAATCAGTTCATACGAATCTTCACTTTGCTGAAAAAATCATTTGCTATTTTCCCAAAGACTACAGGAGTCTTGTATCAGTTTGTCTTCCTCTGCCCCAGGATAACTGTCTGGCAGGGGAGCCAGAGCCATGTCTCAAAACATGTCCAGATGTCAAAACATCTTGTCAAAACATCAGATGGTGACACATTTTGGATCTAAATATTCATAGATAAGGAATAGTGTGCTATGCATAGAAATTGAACATGAAATCCACAGTCACTGAGATGTTATGATCTCCTTTTTTGTTACTTCTGTTTACATGAAGAATCGTACCATGACCTTAATAGAAACCATGTTATTTTCATTAAGTGTACTGGTTTTTTTTTTCTGATTCTGTACTAATGATTTTATATCACATTCTATATTAATAGAAAAGTTTATTTTGCCAGGCTAATTGAAAGCAGGCAAAAGAATTATTTTATTATTTATTTTTTACATATTTATTTACAAAAATATCTTTATAAATGCGAGCTACTGTTAATTTTATTATTATAACTCATATCTGTATTATCAAAAGCCCAGTTACAGACCAGATCCTTACCATTCTAATTTTTCTAGGAGTGCCAATCCTTTAGATACTAACTATATTATCAAGACAACATCTATGTAAAGATGGGTAGGAAAATGCAAAGATTCAGTGAACAAATATGTCAGCTTAAAGTGCAGTGCTCCCAGGACCCTTTTGCCTTTGCATGTACTTATTTTTCATAGAATCATAGCATCATATAGGTTGGAAGTGACCCTTGGGATCATCAAGTCCAACCATCAGTCCCACTCTACAAGTTCTCCCCTACACCATATCCCTCAACACCACATCTAAATGACTCTTAAATGCAGTCAGGGATGGTGACTCCAGCACCTCCCTGGGCAGCCCATTCCACTGACTGACCACTCTCTCTGTGAAAAAATTTTTCCTACTGTCCAGCCTAACCCTACCCTGCTGCAGCTTGCAGNCTGCTGGTCACACTATTCTTTATGCAAGCCAGGATGCCATTGGCCTTCTTGGCCACCTGGGCACACTGCTGGCTCATGTTCAGCCTCCTGTCGACCAGCACCCTCAGGTCCGTTTCTGCCAGGCAGCTCCAGCCACACTGCCCCAAGCCTGTAGCCATCCATGGGGTTGTTGTGGCCCAAGTGCAGGACCTGGCACTTGGCCTCGTTGAAGGCCATGCCATTAACATTGGCCCATCTATCCAGTCTATGCAAGTCCCTCTGTAGAGCATCCCTGCCCTCAAGCAGATCAACACTCCCACCCAACTTAGTGTCATCTGCGAACTTACTAATAGTGTTTTCTATGTCCCTATCGACATCATCAATGAAGATATTAAAAAGGAAAGGCCCCAGTACTGAGCCCTGAGGAACACCACTTGTGACCGGACGTCAGCTGGATTTATCTCCATTGAGCACCACCCTTTGGGATCATCCTTCCAGCCAGTGCTTGGTCCAGCAGATCGTACGCTCATCCAGGCCATGAGCAGCCAGTTTTTCCATGTAACAACTGCATTTAAATAAACCTCATCAGCATTTTTTAGTGAAAGTGGCTATTTTTTCTTTCATAAGGAAAGGTCAATGAGAGTTTCTGATAATGCTAAATATTTACTTAATCTGAAGGCAACTGAAAGTTGAACTGTCAAGAAACTGTGGTATGAGATGGAGATAGCCTTTACCAAGCAAATGTACCAAGCTCAGAGGGCAGAGAAGATATTTTTCTTTAACTGTCTGCGTCTCTTCTCTGGTTAAAGGGCTTGTCACTTCTGCTAATACAGTGCAGACCATCTGTGGCCATTTTTTTTTTTGGAACAGCAATATAGGCGACTATAATTTACAGTTGAGTGATAGCCAGAGGCAAAGCAGTGCCGTATTTTAGAAAGTGCAAAAGGGAACTTACCGCATATACCTTATGCCTTAATTTATGTTATGGGCTACTCTGTATCTTTTGCAAGGAAATAAGTAGTGGTATTTTTCATCTATACATCTTAAATGTGCTATTGAACTGTACTGGTTGGATTGTAATAGTAAAATTGCTGTGCAGTCAACATAATTAATCAGTTATCACCTATAGTGTTATTTATCCCTAGGTTAAAAAAAAATAACGTGGTGTGCCAGTGCAAATGAAGAAGATACCAAGAAAGATTCACTAGATAAAGAAGTGTGAAGTAACATAGAGGCTTGTCTTTTACAGAGTTGCTCCTAAATTATCAATCTTCATGCTCTTCCTTTTTGTTTGTCTTAGCCCTTTAGAAAAATTCTCTGTTAGGAATATTTATAAAATTTTACTGTGTGTTTTACTTCTTCAATTTGCAGATACTTAACTTTTTTTTTTCATTGAAAGTTGATAGTTTTAGTTTTATCTGAAATACTAATTTTTTTCCTTTAGGACACAGTCTAGCTCTGCATTCCTCCTTCCTCCTTTCTTCTTCTCAGGTTTATATCTTCTAATCTGTGGATCAAATGTTGCTTGCCAGCCTACTGCTGTAAATCTTTCATGAGTTAGTCTGGATTTACGCTGGAGGAATGGAGTGAAAATTGGCTTCATGCCTCTTATCTGGTGTAGTTTCTTTTCCCTCTAAAATACAGAATCTCTAAACATGGAGCAGATACAAAACCCACTGCATTTTCTCCTAATCCTGATGACGCAACACTAGGTGATCACCAAATGCAAAAAAGATCTTACTGAATTTTTAATACAATTTATTTGTTAGTTCATATCAAATTGACATCAAATTCACATAAAGGAAAATTCACATTGTTTCAAAATTCCTGAACGTACCTTTCTCACAGCACATTTAAAAATGCATCTCTGTTCAGCCAACCTGCTGCTTTAGCTAATAGAAAAACATTATACATGATATAAGACTCACAGAAAGTTTAATATCCAGTGAGATCAGCACAGAAAGGAACAGTTTTCTGCCTTCTAATAAATCTTGCAAGTCTACATTAGTTATGTGAAAGCATATTCACTCTGAACAGAATGTGTTACTTTGTACTCAGGGCCATATTTCACAAGGAATAAACTGTGGCAGGCTGGGTAGATTGCCAGGCATTTCTCCCCTAAAGAATCAGAGGGCTGGTCTGGGGCTCCCAGCCCCAGAGAGCGGGCGACAGAGTGGCAAGGCCCCGTTTTTGAGCCCTGGCACAGAGTGGTATCCCACTGACCATGATCTTTTTCCCCTTCTCCTTAGTTCTGTCCATATAGCGCTCTCAACAAATTGCTTAGGCTTTTATGGTTAGGTCCGGTGCAGCAAGTCTGATAGAGAAACTTCTTGCAGCTTATTTCTCTGAAAGATCAACAAACTGCAAGACAGTAAAAACTCTCCAGTATTCAAGGTGGAAATGATTAAAGAGTGAAGCCTTTAGTGAAGCCTTACTCTTGCAACACTCACCAAACCCTTCAGTCCTGCTTTTTTCATTTTTGCAAATAGACTTAGTAGTAATTTTCTTCTTTTACCCCATTCTCACATAAGATGAAGAAAAGAGAGAAAGTCTGTTGGTGCAAAACTCTCCTGCTGACTAACCTAAAAATTGCCTATTAACCTATGAATCTGTAATACTCCAACTGACATTTGACACTGAGGTCAGATATCAGTGAATATTTTCCTCAAAGGAGACTGCAGCTCTTTCAAAAAGATCTGTTTATTCCCAACAAGCTAAAGTTTATATTTTGCAATATTTCTTGAGTTGTTTTTTGTTTGTTTTTTTTTAATACTGTTAATCTCATTTTCTATTGAATTTCTACTCATAAATGGATTACATTTTTATATGCCTTGGCTCTGCCAGAAGGGAGTTTGTTTTGTTGCAGTTTTTTAACAAACAGATTAGGCATACTCAGCAGTCCCTGAAACATTTTACCTGTAATCAGAATTTCCCTGCTAAGTCAGTTGTCACAGTGGAGATGATAATAATCTCAACTGAAACCTTTCGTATTTCATCTATTTTGTAACTGGCTGTACTGTTTAATTAGCATTTGAGGATTAAATTTTGAAATGCAATATTTAAATGCAATTGAATTACTGCAGGATCTAAGAAAACAAACTCGTGTGTTGCTGTATTTTAAGATTGCTATATGGTTTATCATCTGTGCATTGACATAAAGTAGCTTATTATTTGGAGAGGAGTAGTTCTTCTGAAAGGAATTTGTATTAAATACCAAATGCCAGGATCTATCACATCCTCTAAAGAACGTGATTAGAGCCCATCTGGTATAAATAAAGTAAAAATAAAAATGACCAAAGACTGTTCAAATAGTGAATTTCTATTAAATAACTTCATGCAATTTCTTCTCTGTCTTTAAAATGAAATATTTTAAATTATTAAACTTTTTTTTTTAAATTGTACGATGCATTACTTTTCTCATGAAAGGTTACTATTAAAGGCTAGTAACAGCCTATGCAAGAGATAATTTTGATTGGAATCACTTTCAAGTTCAAAATGTGAGATGTATGTTGTTGGAATTTCTGGTATGGCAGGGAGTATGTTCAGAACCTGTGGTGGGAGGCAGAGAAGGCAAGCTTTGGCCACTGATTGCTGTCTGGATTCCGGGCTACATGGAACAAGATTTTCAGGATGTTTGACAAATCCCCTTCCTTTTCCTATCTACGCTTCGTATTTTAGCAGAAAGGGAGTATTTTGCCATTATCAAAATATTTAATGCAATCTCTGACTTATGCTGCTATTGAAACGCAGGCAGTTGAGGTGAGGGAGAACTGTTCAAACCCTGGGCTAGCAGTGAGGATGTACGTGTTCTTGGCTGTGGTGCAAGACCTTTGATTAACTATGCTATGTTTTTTTTTCTGGTGCAACTGTGTTCTATTTGTAAAACAAGGGTGATAGCAGTCATCTACTCTTTTAAATGGCTTGTCGTTAAAAAAGCATTTGCAAAAATGAAAATGGTTCAGAAGTTAAAGAGTAATCAAGGTATCTTCTTAAGAGAGAAGGGACCTTATGGCAGGAAGGAACTGCTCTGTGAAGTGTGTCTTATTGGAAAAATGAATAACAGCAAGAAATGGAGATTCCATCTTAACAGAAAAAGCAAGCATTTTTTCTGCAGTTCTCTGCCTAAGTTGGTATCATAGATGCTGAGCTGTCAATAACTAAAACTTAGTCAAAATTCTCTCTCCAGGCAAACAGGAGAGAAACTATAATAATGTAATAGTTTTAAAAATATTCTTGTTTATGTGTGAAAGGAAAAAATACACCCGTGTTTGTAAAAGTCTTGGGGAAGGCTTCCTTATGGATGAAAAAATTGTTATTACCAGAGGAAAAAGGAGAAGGAGCAGGTAGTTAATCTCTCTCTCTCTAACATTATAGGAAGAGTCTCCAGGAGATTACTGTAGTTTTGTAGAGATGAATATTCTGAATATTCCAAACTGTGACATGGGACTCTGGAATATACCAAATTACTAGGATTTTCAAAGATATCTGGTAAATTTGTATGCCCTCTAGAAAGTATGAGCCGTATCCTATCAAAAATATAACTAATTTAATATGTTTTAGGGACTTTTACATAATAAATTTACATGTATCAGCTACAGTATGGCTACTGTTCATCTACGAGCTCTTCCCCATGTTGCCTTTCAGCCAGGGTGATGTTGCTTCTCCCTCTGACACCACAGACTAAGAGCCTCTCTGGCTCTTCATCATTAATTGATCTCAGATTACATTAATGTTTATGAAGATACTGAGATTGAAAGCCTTAAGGCACATGTACTTTCCTGCATAAATTTGGGAATTTGAAAGATGGCAAATTGTGGGGAGGAGCTTTAACACGCAATTATGTGTCCGGATAAACATTCTGACTCTGTCAAGTTTCTTCCCTGTCAGGGAAAGCGTTTATTCCACCATGCCATTTATTTCCAGTCAGTAGAATAATATTTTGCTAATTTCACAAAGCTGAAGAATAAAACCAGGAGCCTGAAATATACTGTGCAGCAGTTTTTAGGTGAAGATAACTGACTTTTTCCAGAATCACTTTTTCCTTTAGAAAAGATATATTTCTTATTTTGCATTGACAGTGTTTGTCATTGACAGTGAAATTCATCTGCCCTACCTGACCCGGCATGACCATCTGTCTCTTTTGGCTGGGCAGTGATGCCTGTGAGCGCAGAGATGACCTCAGCCCCTGGCACACTCCGACCAAGGTCATTAATCCAGCTGGAAGGCTTGCAGGAGTCATGCTGGCCCCTGGAAAAGTTTTGATAGGTCCTTTCCCAGTAGCCCTTCTGCTAGACCAAAGGGCCAGTGGGACTGCACCACCAGCAAGTTCTGGGAATTCCTTTGAATGTTACTTGCCTCTGAGAAATAATAGAAAAAATACAAGTCTGTTTTGTACTTTTTCTTCTTTTTTTCACAGTAGACTGTTTGGCTGTTCATTTAGGTACATTTTAAAGCCATTTTTCAAAGTCAAACTATCCAGAATCTGACATCTATAGAAATAGCTCCTTTTAGTCAATAAAATACTTATTGTTAATATGAATTGAATTTCCAAAGAAGAAATGATTGATTTTAAAATTGCATAACATTTTTTACTTTGTTTTTAAAGAACTAGTAGCTCTAAAAAGACTTTTAGCTGTACAGATGAGTTTATATGTATAAGGAAAAACAATGCTTAACTGGAAAACAAGACATCTGATACCTTTTAGTTTTTCTGTTCTGGTTACTAACTAGTAATATAATTATTCTAAGGTCATAAATAATCATATTGCTTTAAAGCCTTTTTTACCAAATGAAGCTTATAAATATGGAACTGATGGAGGCAACTATTTTACCTTACTTATTTGTGATTAAGGTTTTACAGTAAAGTTTCTTGGGACTATTGTAATATCTCTGAATTTTTGTGTGATTTTTACAATAATTTATTTATCTCAAATCCTTACAATCCTCCAGAAGATAGTATATTCCAAATTCTCTGGACCAGGACCACCTAACTAAGAAATTGTCCTAATGATCTCCTTGTTAACTTCTGAATTGTTTAAGGATTCTGGGTTTACCCCTTTGAAAAATTCCTCTCTTCTTATCTGACCCGTGATATAGTGGGTACATGCAGTATTTTCAAGCTTAGTGACACAGAAAGTATTCTATTCTTGACCGGCCCGTCCAAAGTAATTTCCTACTTCTTCCGCTGTAGAATTAGTTTGGTTTTTTTTCTTTTTGTTCTCCTAAGCCCATTTTGTTCCAAAGGAGAACATTAGTTCCTCACTAAAAAAGAATTTTTCTGGCTTCTGGTGGTATATTGCAGTAGAAATAACTGTGCTCTCTGACAACATCCAAGTGGTGAAAGAGCTTAAATTCAGGGAGAAGAAATTTCTAATGGAAAAGGTGAAGTGCATAATCTATAGGATATCCCTACCAGAAGGAAACTGAAAATCTGTTTTTCCTAGGGAGCTTGGTTCCTGTTGGTCTTTCTATGAAAATTGGCACTATTTTTAAAGTGTTTAAATCTCTGCTGGTTTAATTATTTTGGCAGTTGGCAGAAAGTATTTTCAATATTCAATTGGCTCTTCATTATGTCCATATCAATACATGTAATAAGCAGTTGGTTGTATTCTGGTCTTCTCATTATTTAGGCAAAATGCTCTATACTTCTAAAACCAGAAGGAACAGTAGAATAGCCCTTCAGAGCAGAGGAGCAATGACCTGCTGTTACATGAGTTGGTGTCCCATGGTCTGATGGCACAAAGGTGCTAAGGAGAGTGGGACAGCCTGTGCATCAATTGTAGAATTAGTTTGGAACTCCTGCTATGAGAAAGAAAGTCACTCTTTTCCCATTTGAGGTTAAACAAAGTCTGTTTGGTGTGTCAAAGAAATTCACTGCCTGGTTTAAACAGAGCTTTGATAAGTGTCGATATCAGATGTATAGGATGAGACACAGGAAGAGGAAAGGGACTTTTATTGACTTTTGTGACATTGATACAGGGCACATTCTTTAATCTTAAGCAATTAAAAAATAAAATATCATAGTCTAGATTTTAAGTAAATTTTGAATTCAAAGAAGCATTCAGACTTTTCTATAGAGAAAGTCTGCTTTCTGATACCTGTTTTTTTAAAAACATTGAAGTTTTTTTATGATTATGACTAACTTTATTTCTTTGTAAGTCTTTAAGGAAAATGTCAGTGTCTGGAAAAAATCAAAAGTCTAAATTGCATTCTGTGTTGATGTTTTTTTCTCCTAGCATCATGTGACCTGGGCCAACAGCAAAGGTGAGTTTTAGTCTTCTCCTTCTGGAGAGAGAATTCAGAGAAGTGTGAAGGCATTCACAGGGATGACACTTGTACAGAGAGGGGCAACTTGGTAGAGAGTGAGTCCCATGGGAGCAGTGAAGCAATGACAAAAGGCAAATGGGAATTCCAGAATGTACTAAAGCAACATCAGTGGGTTAGAATATATTCTGGCCTCTAGGAAAACATATCATCTCACCATTCTTTTTGGAATATGATCCCCAGTGTAAACTATTTTTGTGAAAAATGATGATTCACACCACCAGTCTCCCTCACAGTGGAAAATATTTAGCTCTGCATTTCTGAAACAGGTCTAATAGCAATGATGCAATTTTATGCTTAATAAAGCATACTTTGCTCTGGTAAACTTCTGCCTATCCTGCACTTAATTTTATGAAATATTTCCTTCTTTTTCTCTCTGGTCCTTCTTCTCCCAGGATTTCTGGAGGGATGCCAAAGTATCTCATGCATTTCAACCCCTTTATTCACGAGCTGCAGGTTTCTCAGTAATGCAAAAACAGTCAGTTAAGTACTCAAGAAAAGTCATGAACCTCTTTCAACTTCTCTGAAATGAAGGGGAATGAATGAAGAGGATTAGAAATCCATGGAGGAAGGTAGGAGAGATATATTCATGTCCGTTCTTTTGTCAGGGATAAACGCAGGATAAGGTACGTATGTTGCTGACTGTAAACTTCTGAATGAAAAATCATCATTCTTGGATACTCTAAAGTGTTTTCTCCTAATTCAGCAGCTTTGGCTGCCTTCTGCCCACAGCTGTCAGGTGTGTGTGGTGCCCATGTCTAGAGGCAAGATTTCCTCACAACTGGAAGAGCACAGGAACAAGAAACAACCTTGTTCTGCTAAACAGCAGGAAACTTTTCAGTCCTTCTCCTCTTATGGTTTGTGAATGCACAGTACAGCCAGTACAGTACAATAAATCTGGGAGAAAGCACCGAACAAACTGGCAAAATAGTTGCTTTCCATTCACAGGCTTATAGGGAAGTTTCTTTCTTAGTGCTGCCAAGGAGCAGAGTAACAAGGGGAACCTCTCTTGGTGTAAGTGAACCTACACCAGCAAAAGTTTGCCTAAGCTGTTTTTCCACTCTTAGGCAGAATAAATTCAATAAGCCCCTGAGAATCAGGACTTTCTCATTTCTGTAGTGCTTATGAAATCAAAATGATGCTTTCAGTAAAGTGAAAGGCTTTAAAAGAAACACAAGAAAATACTCCATGCAGTAGCAAATAAGAGCAAACAAGCTACTTTTAATGTCGACATTGATTGATCAGAAAANNNNGTCGACATTGATTGATCAGAAAACATTTCATTTCATATGAACTGTAATAGCTGACTATTAACTCTGACAAACTTCTAAAAATGCCTGGTTTTCTTCCTGCTCATATTAGCACCCATTTCACTAGCAATACAGAACCCACTGCATCTGTCGGGCTTGAAAAATAAACATCTGTCAGGATATCCGCATCTACAATGAAATCCTGAAACTGCTGTATAGTTTCGAAATAAATAGAAGCTGAGAACCTGGCTGTTTCTATCCTGAGAATTATTTTAGGAATTTGATTGCCTGCAGTCCACAGGGGATTTAACCTTGCCCCATTGTACATCACAGAAGGT